>JAOEHY010037799.1:0-42399 GCA_025447955.1 Psilopsiagon aurifrons
ATGGGAATTCTGTGAAGTTTTTGTCTTCTGAGATCTGCATCCCAAATGCAGCATGAAATTTCACTTGGGAAGAGGCCACAGGCTGGCATCACAGTGAAATTCATTAGCCTCATGATGCCTCAGAGTTCCAGCCCACAATCCAAGCAAAGCAAGGAGGTGAGCTCAGATTTCACAATCAAGTGCACATATGTGACAAAAAGTCTCTACATGGCTGTATGTGGTATTTCACAATCAGGTGCACATATGTGATAAAAAGTCTCTACATGGCTGTATGCGGTATGAGCCTTTATTAAAGCTTGTGTTTTCAGCTACCAATTCTTACAGCACTATTCTCTATGTTTAAGTTTTCTGCATTAATATGACCTCATTGTCTGCAATATCCAAGTACTCAGACTTTCATTTTTTTCTTTACTATCCCACCTCCATTCCCAGATGGCAGGAGAATTGTACCCATGGCATTTTAAACCGGGGAGCTGAGAAACAGTGAGTACATGCCACTTACTGAAGGGCATGGAGAAAAGTTGTGACATCAAACCCAGTTTTATAGCTCCCCGAAAAAGAAACATTTTGTGTTTCCTACACCTTCAGTGCTTCAATTTAAAGAGAAACTCCTTTGGAAAATGAACAAACACAAATTCTGAAAAAGTTACAGAATATTCATTCCGTCTTTCACCACATATCAGTCACTAAACGAATCTATGCTAATCAAATGCGTCACCCATTGTGACTCATTCTCCCACACGATGACTTTCCTATCCCTTTCCCAAAATAGAGTGCAAGAACAGTACCCTGCAGAAAGGTAGGCATGAGAGAAGTATACCGCTGCTCTCCAAAAGGTCACACATATCAGACACAAGCTCCTCTTAGATAACGAAGCACTTTTCTAAGGCCACTCAGTCCAACTTGGATATCCACCTTGGTCAGCCCAGACTAAGTTGACTCTTAGTATCATGAATTAAAGTCCATGTAACTTTTCTTACATACTACAGTGATTGAAAAAATCTCCTATCAATTGCCTAGTCATTATATTAATACCTATGTATCACATCACCTGTCAGGTTGATTTGTGGTGGATTTTTGAGACACAAAAAGATCATTTACCATACTTGCAACACTAAAGGTGCAGCATTTGTAACCTCTATCTCCCATAAATAAAATCCCTGGGGTTTTAACTCAACCAATACAGTGACACTGTGCAAATTAAATCAATATTTGCTCTAATTATAAACTTACAGAGAGAGATGAGATGGTAATCTGATATGGCATTCCCAGCCTCATATTTGAATAATTCACAAAATTTCCAGATCCGTTTTACATACTTATTTATATTTATTTATTTTACGATTAAGAGGACTTTACACCCCAATTGCTACAGGGGCTGTCATGACTACATAAATTTGTCATCCCACAGAAAACAGTAAGACTGCTTTTAGCAATTATTATCTCCTCAAATCACCCTCCTCCTCCCCAAACCCCCACCTTTTCTCAATTGCATTTTTGATATTTACAGTTGATGGACATCTCTCACATAAATTTTGTACTGCACTATCATTTGTCTAGGGAACACAGAACTGAAAGTACATGTCCAGCCCCGTGAGAAAAATTCAGTCATGGATGCTCTTCACAATAATGGGATCAGCACAAGGAGACCATGTCAGCAAGGTTGAAAACTCTATTTCTCTGCCATGAGTGGCATATATGCTTGTTAATTCCCACTTGCTATTGACATAAAGTTCAGGATTTCACCATTTAAAATCTATTGAAAAATCTCTGCCAAATTCCCTTAGCCAGCCCAGACATTCCACTGCCTGTTAAAGGACAAGTGGCCTGTAACAAGAATACCTGCAGTTACATTTAATTGCTATCACAGACAAAGTCTCCCTTACAAGATTTTTAGATGGCTTTAGCTAGACGAGTTTCCAAAAGGAAATATACTGTATGAAAATATGTCCAGATATACACCTTTATCTCATATAATACAAAGCAGAGCTGGAAAGGTTTAATTAGGTCATCTAAATCATTCTTCAAACCCTCTATTACAGGACTGTCCTCTTCAATATATTTACTAGCTTTGTCCATGTTTATACTAAACAGCTCAGGCAATGAGCTTTCATCAGTTTTTGTCTACTAAAGAGATAGGCACATGATTAATGTTCAAACACATAAGTAGCCTTTCCAAGTGAAAAGCAAGAACTCCTTGAAATTAACGGTAAACTGAAGTTTGTGCAGAATATGCAGGACTTACGCTACCAATGCCAAGCCTTTTGTAGAGTGTATGAAATTCACTATTCACTATTGCTTGGAAAAAAGACAAAAAGATGAGGAGCACGTGTCGACTCTTTAAAGTATGCCCATGCAGCTACAATTATGAGTCAGGTAGCACCCAAAGTCCCCAGCAGGATTGTATGGTTCATGGTCCAAGCAGCCTCACATTTACAGTATCATGAGTAGACAAGATAGCTAGCTTGTGAGTGAGTGTTGCACTGTAAAATTTCCTAGATTCCTTCAAATGCTCCTTACTTTCTCTGGGATCTCAAGAGAAGTCACTCCAGACAAGGGATGTGTAACTCCTAATCTTTATCCATTAATGTATATGGAAGGGAAAAGGTGACCTTCTCTCACTACCATAATAAAAGAGATGACAGACAGCCTACTAGCACAGAGGGGTACTGGTTTTTAATGTCCTAGAAACCTAAAACACCTAACCCCACGCACAAAATGAAAGATTTACTGAAAAAAAATCAAGTCAATACCAACTGTAGGAAGTTGAATTTTTCAGGAAAATAAGGGTATAGACAGCTCCCTCCAGAAACGTGTCGTTCATTTTTACACTTCTGCATGTTACACATACACATATAAATAACGGTCAACCACCCATAAGTAAAACATCAGTGTTCATAAGCACAAGACAGAAATGAGAAAGTAAACCATTCAAATTTCTTAAGCAGCATTAACTCACCAATAGTTTACAAACAAGTTTATATAGAAGTCTGGAGCAAATGCTCTAAGGCAAGGTGACAGGATAGATAACATAATCCAAGGCCCCACTCTTGAAAAGCCTACAATCAGGTCTTTCCAAAGTGCTGGAGCTTGGTATTGTTCATGCTTTCACAATGCCACAATGTAAGCCTACAAAAGTGGGACCACAGCTGGGTGAACATTATGGGACAATATGATCCTAATCCTATATTTAGTTTGCAGCATTCCCTTCCCACATCCCTCTTTGAGGACACCCTGCATTTCATTACGATCCTACATCCTCCCTCATGCTGAGTGTTACCATTTCAAATTGCTTCTAAATTTGCAAGCATAAGAGGGGAAGAAAGAAAACTATGGAAATGCAGGTGGCAATGGTATAAGTGATATGCCATAAGCGAAACCCAGCTGGTCTGGAGACACCTCTGTCAGCTGGAGTTTTGCATTCTTTACTTCCTGCATCCGTACTATCCCGCTTATTCCTATGGCTGGATGAGTCTTGTCAGATCTCTCCTGTGTTTTTTCCAACTTTCTTGTTCAAAGGTTTGGCCCAAAATTTTGTCAAGTCTGAAAGAAAATGGGAAGGTGGGAGGATATGAAGAATGAAATTATTATCCTGCAACCTTAACCTTAGAACTTGCTGCCACAAAGATGGTAATAGATTATTCACAGAGACAAGACCCATTTCACAGTCATTCAAACAACTGGACACATGTATTAAAACCACAAGAAATACCTGGACATAGGCCCTGCAAGAGCGCTCCCTTTTCTGAAGCTGAGTCCATAAAGACAGCAGATTAAAGACGGAATAGAAAAAACAAGTTAGTGACAGAACAAGGGAAAAAAAATTGAAGAAAACGCCTATGAAAAAAACCTCATTTGTCTCTTAAACAGCTCCTGAAAATCAACCATACCAAAGGAAGCATGCAAATTAGACAGCAGTGCAAGGCTGGAAGGACTGGCTTTAGAAATACGTGTTAGTTAATTTTTCAGTGAAGTAAAGCACAAACTGGCAACTTTTCAAGAGCAACTGTTAGATGGTAGGAAACACTGAAGCCAAGTAGAGATGCCCAAGAGATGATGTTTTCCTTAACATCTTGGAGATCACACATGATATTTCATGTCAAAAAAGGCTGGAAAGGATGGGGCTGATGGTTATTTACAAAAGAAGCATGGGCTCTGCAGTCAGACAAGCACTGATGGCACAGTGAGGTATAACCAAACTTTGGATGCGCAGGATCAATTCCAGTGAACAAGATGTATGCAGGACTGCATCCTGACATAGGATGGACTTCTATGGACCCATCCTGATACACCTTCTCAGGTCTGTGGCTCAAGGCAAAACCTGTAACTCTCCAGCTTCACTGCTGTGAGCTGCTTAAAGCTGGCTCGGGCAAATATCAAGTGTGGTAACACATTGCACCAGAGGACAGAGCATTGCCCAGGGCTCCCACTAGCATTAAAGGTCACTGAAGAGGATATAACAATGAATTGGGAATCTGATCCAGTATTTCTTATTGAGGACATTCTCTCCCCTCTGGATTAAACTGCTTCTCCAGGAATGCATTTTCCAATCCTCTCACACCAGTTGTGCTTTCTTTTGTAATTCTTGGGCCTAAATAGTTTATATGCTGAACAGCTTTTCCACAAAGAATCCCACCTTTTTCATAGGAGCATGTTTAGGACTGTACTGTGATGTGCATTTGAGAGCCTCCTGCCTCATAACTGCACTTCAGTGTGTCATGAAATTCCAACAATCATTTATTTATCTCTCTAGGACTTTGCAGGCAGTCTGCAGCAATGAGCTAGAATTGGTGAGCTCTGCCCTGGCAGAACTAAACCTTGCAAAATCAGGCTGCTCAGAGCCACTGGCCTATGTTTGTTTCTGCTGGTGTGCCTGGGTTGGAAATTGTACATCAATAGAAATTCAGGGGAACTTGTGCTCTCAACTCACAGCAGTGCAGTCTTTTTAGTACAGCTGAGAGCCAAATTTGTCCCTGAGAGTTTTGAGGCTCTGAAATAAACAAAATACACCCAGGTATCACACAATGCCTAATTTCAATTTCTAATTCATCAATTTGTAACAGTAGAAACTTTCCTTTGGGTAAACCTGGCCAGTACTAAGACTTTACAGAAACAAATGGAGATCAAAGAAAACCTTGCTGAAAATTACAGAGCTATCCACTTGGGGGTCTTGCCAGTCTGCAATAAAACAATTATTACCCTAATTAAGCCTGATCCAGTGGAAAGCATAAAGCTTTTAGTGACAGAAAAGTGGCTCCTGCAAGATGATGGCTTTTAACAATTTTGATTATGCCAGTTTATTTCAATTCATTGTACATCAGCTTAAAAATAAAAAAAAGCAAAAAAAAAAAAAACCCAGTACAAACCAGCACAGGTGATTACTTTCAGATTCCCAGCACATTTCCTTTAATGATTAAAAGAATATTTAATGGTTAGAGCTTACTTTATTTCTTCTTTCTGACTAAACAACACTCTTTGCAAATGACTTTTTCCCTTTTATTTTGAAAATACTCTTGATCAGTGAAGAGGAAAATGGAGGAGTAACTCTGCTGCCTTTTGTTTGCCCAATACTACTTCCAAGTTGAATTCATGCATTCTTAAATGAACACAGAGCAGTTGCTCTTCTAAAGAATTAAGTGGGGAATGAGAGCAAGTAAATTACTGGGCCTGTCATTTGGATCACTGACTCGCATCGCTGTTTTGCAGGACTCCACATGGTCCAGAATTTTAATGCAGAGTGCAATTGATTTGTATGAGTTGCTTGTGCACAGATGATGGCAGGGGGGAAAACCTGCAAAGGGGATTCCAGTAGTGACAGCTGAGCTGAGGAGTGCTCTCCTTTGTCCAGAGTTCCTCCCCCCTCAGTAACTTATACCTGCCCCTGTGATAAAAACCCATTTCATATAATCAAAACAAATATCAGAAGATGGGATACAAAAAGATTAAAAATATGTGCTTGTAAAGCTGAAGTAACAAAATGTTGGGTGTGGCTGAGGCATATTCAGAAGAGCAAGCAGACTAGAACAGTGAAACCCATTAGTAGGTGACATTAATTGCTGGTTTTACCTGATATTGTCAGACATCACCATCATTTCAAACAAAGAACCATGGTATGATTATAACAAATAATGTTATGCTGATGTAACAGTTAATACAATTATTACCTACATTGTTATAAAATAGCTGGAAGAAGCACTAATTAAAAGCACCAGGATAACCCAGTTCACAGCACATGCAAAGCACATGAGATGCAGGACTTCAATTCCCAAGTGGCTGTTATCTTAAACAATCCAGAAGCCCTTTGCATTTAAAACAGCATAGGTCTACAATAATAACTTACAATAAAAAAACCCACATTATGACTCTAAAAAGCATTTTTCTTCAGAAAATACACAAGAAATTTCAGTCTTAGCTGGGATAATTTATTCCTTGTATAACCTTGGAAGCAAGTTCTGGTCTCACATGAATGCCAGGGCTGCAAGGGCCAACTATGCAGCTGAAAACAGTATTCTGTGTCTTATTTTAACTGGGTGGCCAATATAACCATGTTCTCATAGCCACAGGGTTCAGCTGCTCTTTGTTCTGATGACTAGGCTTGTACCATTCACTATCTCAATCATACAGAAGTCCTATCCCATGTGTTTATATGAGATTCTGCGATGAAGAGGGCCTTGAACCAAGGAAACCCTCAACTTTAAATGCATTCTTACAGACTCCACAGCCCATATTTCCTCCCACTACGGGAAACGTCTAATACCTTTAGTGTGTAACCATTCCACTTAACTCTGGAAATGTTAAAAGGACTAATAATAATTCTTCTCAAACAGGGCACAGAAACCACACCATCATCATTCAATAAGGTGCTTCTGGGTTAAGTCACAGGTCATCAGTAAAAGGCCCTCTAACATTAAACCATTCAGAAGACCTTAGGTGTAAACATGATGGCATATTATGTGCCTTTGGTAAATGGCTCTCCAGTGTAAACAAATGCTTCTTTCTGCTTTTATTTCTTTATAATAATGCATAAAAGTGCTCATTTGATCTTCAAATTAGCATCTTATCATGTTAGGAGATAAAAAAAAAAAAATTTAGACTCTGCCTCTTAGGGCTTTAAATATTCAGATTTTGTAGATCATATTATATTGCATTTCATGGACAAATTCAGTATTGGAAATGCTGGACAAAATTCTGATCTTATTCACACTGGCACATGTCCAAAATAATTGCTGAGGCATCACCTGAGTCATTCTCATACTGAGCTATGAGAGCTGAGACCACAATGAAGTACCTGGTGTTCATACATGTACACATTTAAGGGTATATATTTCCCAGGACCAGCAGTACATGGCATTTACAACTTTTTTGTTTCTCAGCAAAATAAAACACCGTAAACAAAAACCTGCCAGGTACTCTTGTCTACTAAGAAAGAATCACTGCCCTAAAATGGCAGTCATTCAGCAAGGCATTTATAATAGCTCTCCAGGGAGAGCCAAACCCTTCTTCAGCCTCCTGTCCCTTCCCAAGACCATTTGTCTTTACCTTATTTAAGCTGCGTGCAGCACTGTCCTTCCCACCCGGAGTCAGGTTTCGGAGCTGCACGTCAAGCAAGTTCACCAGCTGGACCATGGCAGACACAGAGTATGCAATGTCACCAGCATACAAGTGGTTTTTTGTGTGCTCTGCAAGCTCCCGGGCAATGTTGGCAGCCATCTCCCCCGACTTCATCTGCAGTTAAGAAAGAAGAAGAAAAGGTTGTCCCTGGCTGTTAGTATGATGTTACTCCAGTCCGTTCCAGCCTCACAGTGTTACACAAATCAACCCCCCAGAAGAAGAGGAGAAGAGAGGAAGAAGTTTACAAGAAAGAAACTACAGCAAGGCTTTTCATGGTTTGATCATGTAATCACAGAATCATAGAACCGTTTGGGTTGGAAGGGACTGTTATGGTTTAAACTCAACTGGTAACTAAGTACCATGCAGTAGCTCACTCACTCCCTTACCCCTTCCACAGGCGGGCTGGGGAGGAGAATCAAAAGAAGGTAAAACCCACAGATTGAGATAAAAACAATTTAATAACTGAAGGACAATACAATACTACTAATAATAATAATAATTACAAGGGAAATAACAAATGGAGAGAATATAAAACTAAAAAGGGAAAAGGGAAAAACTCAAAACACAATAAACTCAAGTGATACACAATAAAATGGCTCATCACCTGCTGGCCTATATCCAGCCTGACCTAAGCAGCGATTGGTCTTTCTGGGTGACTCCCCGCAGCCCATATACTGGGCATGACGTGCTGTGGTATGGAATACCCCTTTGGCTAGTTTGGGTCAGGTGTCCTGTCTCTGCTCCCTCCCAGCTTCTTGTGCCCCATCTCATGGCAGAGCATGAGAGACTGAAAGACCTTGATCAGGGTAAGTGCTACTGAACAAAAACATCAGTGTGTTATCAGCATTGTTCTCAGACTCAAGCCAAAACACAGCACTGCACCAGCTACTAGGAAGAAAATTAACTCTATCTCAGCTGAAACCAGGACAGGAACCTGAAAGATCATCTAGTTCCAACCTCCCTGCCATGGCCAGGGACACCTTGTTTGAGTATGGTTTAAACACAAGTGGCTTTTCCAGCTATGGCTGCTATGTGGGCTTCAACACAACAATTTCTGATTTTCTCACAGGGCACCACTGGAATTGGGAGGCTGCTGCTTCTTTGCACCACAACAGATGTAAGTAAAGATGACACTGCATTTCATAGGAAGCCCATGCTAAGGAGGGCTTCAGTTAGCTTGTCCTCTTATCCTACCTAATGCCACTTGAAAAAAAACAAAACCCAAACATGTAAATAGTCTCTCCTGTCAAGAAAGAGAAGTTTCTGATTCCAGAAGATTATTTCATAGTGAGAAGATGATTTTTGTTACAATTCCTGTGCAAAAAAAAAACTATTTGTAAAAGGAACAAAAACAGATGACAATCCAGATGAACAAGATAAAAATATTCACGATTCCCATCATATAGATTTAATAAGCAGGTGCTAACTTACTACTTTGCATTTCTTTGCATTTGCATGCTCCTTAACACACTAGCCACTACATCTGTAATGAGGCTAGTAATTCTCAGCACATAAAAGCATGCTAACTCAGGAGGGAAAGGCTTAAGGCTTCAAGCAAAAGTCTGCTGCAAGGGAAAACCAAGTAGGCCATTTGGCTGAATCTATTAAATGACTTTTATCATTTAGTTGAGTCATAAAACTCACAAATCACCTGCAGAGAAATTCATGTGTAATTACCTGGGAAACTCTCCCCTTGTGACTTTTCCCCTTTCTTGCTCTGTTTTGTTCTCCTTGTCTGGTGGCCCTTTCTTCTTCTATGCCATGGAGACTGAGGATAAGGCAGCTTGTCCCATCTCCTTTCTACAAGCAGCCCACTACGAAACCACTATTGCAGGTTGATAGTCTCTTTTTGCTATATACCACTCTGTGATCTGGAATGCCTACCCATGGGGAATATGCCAAGGTAAGGAGATATTACATAGGATGACATTTAAATGAAGCTCCCATTTCTATTTCAGGCTCAGTGGCCAGCTCTGCTGGGTTCTTCACATGAAATTTCTAATTGTCTTACTTTCCAACAGTTAGAGATCAGATATTTCCCTTGTTCCCTCAATTTCTGGTGCTTATGATAAAAGCGAGATTCTAGGGAAAGATTGCAAGCTGAGTTTCTACCTCTCTGTAAATCAATTAGCTGAGTTATAAATGAATAACTTACTTTCATCAATTTGACAGCAACAGCCAATCTGATTTAATGAAATATAAGTGAAGATGTTCATATGCTCATCTTCAGAGAATTAAAGCATATGATGATACAGAGAAGATAAATAAAAGAGATAATGTGTTGTTCTTCCCATTAGAGCAAAGATAACATATTCAAAAATTGAATTATTCCTTCCTTGTTACACACAAGGCTAATGCCATAGAAACCAGATCTTATTCTTAAAGCTGCCTGCTCTCATAAGCAGCTGAAGAAAGCCACACGTCAACACAGAAGCTGAATTTTGACCTCGGCTGTTGTCACCCAGAACATTAAAGAATGATTGTATCAAATCTTTTTATGTAAAGAAATCAATTTCAACATTTTCCTGTAGTTCATCACTGGAGCTTAGAATGTATGTAACATGGTGTTTCTATAAGTCTTATAGAAAACTGCAGGAATGAAATGGTTTATTACAGATACATTAGGAAAAAACCCTTTCTCCTCAATATTTGACACATACATTTTCTCTTGGACCATGCACCTACGCAAACTAGCATACTTAGAGCAAATTGGTCAGCTGCTACAAAGACAAACCCAAGAGTTCCCTGTAATAAGCTCCTGGTGGCATTTAACTGCAGGCTGACATTCTTCCTACCTGTCTGCAAAAGTGGTGTGGATTGGTCATTAATAAACCCTTTTCCTTATATCTTGGACTGACCATAAAATCTGCAAATAAGAGGAATTCTAGTGTGACCAAATAAACACCCCAAATATAGGCAACGATATGCTCAAGAAGAAATGCTCAAGAAAAGTCACATTAAAGGTCAAAATCTGTGAATCCCAGGGACACAGAAGTGTTTACTCAAACTCATTTAATGCACCCAGGTTTCCTGAAAACAGAGATGTGCCATTCCCTTGGGATGTGTCTGGTTGACAGATGATGAAGCTACTTCCTAGCACTGACATTCATTTCCAGACATATTCATTATCACCAGAAAAAGCAGCTGCAGGTCTCAAGAGTGCTGAGACACTCTTTCTATTCTGTCTGTGTGGATAATGAGAGGGGTATCCAAAATGATGGCCATATGACACGGTAATGCTAATTTCCCCGATTCTTTTGAGCATTTTCTACCAATACTGAAGTATCTCCTATGCAGACCATCAAATCCAACTTCTGTTACAAGACCCAAATACTGGCTGAATAGTCCAGGTCTAAGATATATATCTGGTCTCTTATAACAATAGGACTGAGCACCTTTTTTGATTAATTCTACATAATGCTCAGCTTAGCTCACTGCTGCTCAAAAGGATGTATTACTAACTTACTTCCCTTCTAATAAAACACTTCTCCACATCTTCCTCATCATCATTGCTGCATGGAAGACAAGCCCTTTATAAGGTATTTCTTCCAAAACGCAATACTCTTTAAACCAAACACTGACATAGTCAGACAGGAACTCAGGCACAATTCTTGGAGGTTCATCAAGGGTCACACTGTCACTGAGAGGCCAGCAAGAAGTAGGGAAAAAAAGTGCAATTAACTGAGCTTTCTACTCAGAGACTCAGAAACAAAGGGAGTTAAAAATAATACATCTCTTTCTGAGTTGAGTTTTTTGTTTTTTTTTTTTTTGTTTTTGCCTTTTTTTTTTTTCCTATCTTGATTATGAAAAAACTTAATTTAAAAACAAGCAAGAAAAAATATTCTGGGATAAAATTAAACAGTCTGCTCAAAACAAATTGGATATCTGGTTATTTTGGATGATTTTCCCTCCCCCTTTTACAAATTGAATAAATCTAACCTTAGAATGCTAATTTGAAGGAAAGAAAAAAAAATGTCCCTTGCCAAAAATGCCAACACACAAAATACAGTTTTCTATCTCTGTCAAAAAATTTGCTTATCTCTTCCATTTGAGCAGAATTCAGGCCAGATTTACAAATGAGCATTGGCATACCTGAAATCACACTGTGCAGCATTTTGCTAATATTTTCCCAGTTTGTATCACTGTCTTGTGTGTTCTTATGAATGAAAAGACTTTGAAATAATAGCTGTTGAAGAGGGCATACATTTCTGCCTGTTTCATATATGCCAAAGAACAGAAGCAGGGAATCTTTTCTGGAAAGACTCACAATGACCTCCCCCACATTGCATTGCTCACTGTTTCAGCTCTACCTTTCTCAGAAGGAAATGACTTTGGAAGAGGACAGTAGAATAAAAATGAGAAAAACTGAAGGAAAAAAGCATTTAGGGAAGAAAATTCAGAAGAAATAAGAAAGATGCTGGGAAGGGAGCAAATGTGCTGAAACACCAGTGGTCATAAAGACAAAATATTTTCCTTCAGCCTGAGGCTGCCTGATATGAAAGGAACCCAAAAAGATGGCATGAAAGATTGAACCAGGATTTTTAAAAACAGTGACATACAGTTGGACCAGTCAGATGGAAAGGCCATGGAGTTGATGATATTTTCTGAAGGGACAAACATCTGACAGGTTTTATCAGGCACCATCAGCTGCCAGCAGTCTGGTAGCAAGGCTGAAAGAGGGGCTGTGGGCTAACTTCTGACACTATAAAGCTTTCATGGCCATTTTCCTTCCCTGGCAGAGGCTTCATTGTACACGTGTACATTCATAGAAAAGAGTCAGAACATATCTACCATCCTCTTTTTTGGATGATGAACATCCTGTTCCATTTAACATTGTTTTTTTCTTTTATTGGATGATACCTAAGGCTATAACTAACTAGTTATAAACACTAGTTATCCAACAGGGTTTGCCTGCTGCTCTTCCTACAGTACAGCTGAGCTAGAGAACACCGAAAAAGTGGGTTTGAAACTATGCTATTCAAACAATTTAGACTGCATTTAATGTCCCTTTAATAACCCATCAACTATAGCACCTGCTCCATCCAGTACATGATGGCACTCTGGAAACATACTGTCAAAATCAACCTGGATGGAGGATTTCGCTGTGGTGTCACCAGGACTGCAACTTCACCCTCAGGCCTTGACACGGTCATGTGGTGCTGTCCTCCGCAAAACCCCACTCCCTCTGCCAGACACAAATCTACAAGACCTGATGGAGGTACTTTGTACTTTGACTCCTAAGGTTTATCTGTTCTTTGGAACTATATCATCTACACTGTCCAGGAGGGCAACATGAACATGGTTGGCATGTGTTTTATGGATGTTTGAGGCTTTTCATGTATTCATGAAGGACAAAACACTTTCTGTTCTGTCTCCTCTCTTTCAGAGGCCTGAAGCAGAGCATAGTGGTGTCTCTCCTCCTAGGAAGCACCCACAACTGAAAGCTGCAGCAAGGAAAAAATCTTTTCAGGCAAGTCATACACTGCACCAAGAACAGTAGTGATGAAAGCAAGAGGTAAAACAAACTGGCTGAGACTGAATGTATGACCTCATGATCAGGACAAAGCAATGTATCCAAAACTGACCTTTTTGCTTCCTTTTACTGCTTGACTATAGAAATAACCCAGGTAGCAGTGCATAATTCAATCGCACTGGCAAGTTTATTCTCCTACTATGTTACAAGGGCATGATAGGCACCAACAATAAAGTTAAAGTAAATGTCAGGAGGCCAGCGAATTGCTGAAGCAGACATTTGTTCTGATCTTCCATCAAGCACAATAACTCTAATGGAAGCTAATAGAGGGTTGTAAAACCTAATACCATGATGCAAGCAGGCAAACACCCAATGTACAGTTTGAGCACAGCAGGAGAAAGAGAAGCAGCAAGTAACAATCCTTACTTCACTTACAGACATGAAAGCAAGCACAGCATTTTCCTATCATCCTCTCCAGCTTGGCTGAAATCTCTCCAGGGGACCCACCACCCTTTTTCTTGAGTAGCTTTGTCCCAGCAGGTGATAGAAGAAGGTATTTTTGGGAGACAAAGCAGATCAGGAACGAAGACACACTGAGCAAGTACGAACCCTGGCTGACAAAGTAGCACTTCTAGGCATTTTGTAAGCTGCGCTGCAGCCATGGATGCTGTGGGATAGGTGGCCAAGGAGGACCCAAATGCTGGGGATTCAGGAGAGCTGAGCTGCAGTGTGTGACCATTCCCAAAGTATGGCTGGCTTACTGCTTCTTCTAGCCGCTTCCACAGCAGCAAGAAGTGGAGCTGGCTTTGCTGAAAGGAAGAAGGCTTGTTTTTCAGCTTAGATAGATGCTGGAAAAAGTCTAGAAGCTTGGAGCAGGGAAGTGTCAACAAGGAGGTCACAGCAAGGATGTGAGAAACCAGTGCCTGATTTATGGGTGAAGCAGTCTCCAACTCTAAGCACAGTGACTATTTCCAAGCCCCTTGCTTGGGCAGGGAAACCAAGTGGTTATTGATTATTTCATTAGTAATTTAGAATGTGTTTGCTCTAAGTATCTTCTTGAATACAAACCCCAGCACATGCCCATAGGCAAGCCTGGCAAGGCTTTCCTCTCAGAAGTCATTCCTGGAAAGTCTTCATGTTTTTCTAGCAGCTCTCAATAGAGCTTGGGACACATATCCCAAGATCCCAGTGGATTCCTACTTAGGCATCAAATATTGGATCCAGAGTCATTTGGCAGAACCCTATAGTCTTCCCACCAATTGGTGGAAGTTTCCTAAAGCTGAACATAACTAAATTCCTCCAGAAAAATAGTAACAATTAAAACTGTCTCCAGTCCCAATTTTAACCTGCTGTGCATTTTTGTAAACCCAGCTCTCGAATTGTAGCCTGCTTTGAAAGTACGTAGCAAATTAAATGGGGGTCATTTCTTATGCAAATGATAGCTGAGGTTTCAAATAAAATAAGCCTAACCTTGATGGAGATTTCATCAGTGCAAGCTATTATTTCCCTCTGCTAATGGCTAACTGCCTAGACATCTTCACCAAGCAGCAAAAGGTCTCCCAGCTGCCTTCGTGAATTATAGCTAGCATAAGTAATATTAACCCCTCCAGGATAAGTACGTGGGTCATAAAACAAGAGCTGCACAGCTGCTAATACCAGCAAAGGCAATTTTTATTAATCAGCTAGCTGAGAGTATGGCAGGAAAGCTGCCCACCCTCCCACATGGGACAGAAGTACCACAGGCTTTGCAACGGCTGTGCCATGTCACAGCAGCCCCATGTTAATTAATAGCTTCCCTTGCCTTTGGGTAGGGAAAGGTAAAAACATATATATGGCATGATATAGTGATGATCAGGGGTGTATGTTTTAGTGATTCACAGGTTGTTGTACCTCAGTTAAGATAGGAAACAGGGAGGAGAAAGCCAGAGTCTTGTCTGTAGGGCCACCCCATCCTGCTCACCAGCAAGCGCTGGCTCTCTGGGAGTGCTGTGTTGCTTCCACGCAGCAGCACAGCTAGCTTGCAATGCTGGGACTCGCTCACTCTGGCTAAAGGAGCGAATAAATCCCCACAGATTGTGGTAATAAGGATTCAGCCCACAGACTCTGTGGCGTAAACACACATCTGGTCTTCTTTTGTAATGAAATCAGCTGAAAGCACCACTGTGCATTAATAACAAAAACGTTCAACATATTGCTATCAAATAAGCTCTGCTTGTCTTGAACTTCTATTGTCACATGTTAATGCACTTTTAACACTGATAAATGATGAAGTGCTACAAAACATTCATCAAGGGACTTTAGAGTCAAAAGATATGCATTACTGCAGCACTGTTTTCTATTCCATTGGTTCCTTTACAATTTGGGCAGAAGTTAAAACCAGAAAATCAGAAGTGCAATGCAAACATTTCATATTGAGCCTGCCTTTCTTTGGTAAAGATTTCTTGACTATAGGGTTTATCCTGTGCTTGCATGGCATGAGAAAATCCTTGGGGATGCATGAAAGGGAAAGCTTCCTTCTGCAATAAGTTGGTATTCTCCACATGACCACCCACCTCCTCCCCTCTTTTCCTCCTTTTCTTGACACAGACAAGAACCACCGTTCACTCTGGTTTAATCCTGCTCGACAGTCCCTCTCCTTTGCCTTTCCCTCACCCTCTTTGAATTAATTTCCACCATGTATTTACAGTCTTGCTTTCTCCTTACCTCATTACCTCACATGGCTCATGCTTTATGTGTTGGTCACTTTGGGCTCCCTGTTGTGAAAACAACCAGGGAGCTCAGGAAGGTCAGTGAGTAAGCTCAGTGTGGTCAACACATGGGAAGGGTTTTACCTTCTGAGTGATGTGGTTGATCCAGGGAGAAGAACAGTTGCTGAGATCAGGTCCTTGGGGCTCCCAAATGCCATCTGGCGCAAGACAACGGAAGGTTGCAACACCTGGAAAAGGAACGCCATTGTGTTCAGTGTTACCAGTTGCATTTTGCACCCAGACCCCATGTTACAGGCTTTATTTCACAATGATAGACACCTCATGCAAACCATGGAAGCTTAGGATCTCAATAGGACCCTTCCGAGTCTTTTCAGTCTCCATCATCTTAGCCCTAAGACATAAAAGACATAAAAGACCCATGAGGTAGTGCAGGGACATTATCTCCATTTTTGCCAGAGACTGTGGACAGAGGTTTTTGCCTTAGGCCAGGCAGGAAAGATGCCAGGGACTAAGAAATCAAAGCTGCATCTCAAACACTGAGCCAGCACCTTAAGGGCTCTGTTCCACCACTGATACCCTGGGATCAGACCCTGTGCCTCAACTTCCATGCTGCCTTCTGTAGGTTTTACTGCTCTCAATCATCACTGAAACATTTGGGTGGAAACACACAAAAGTTTAAACACTGTGAATGCCAAGATGAAACATTGGGCTTTTATTGTCCACCTCTGCTGTCAAGAGTGACTTCACAGGAGAGACTTGTTTGGCAAGGGCCACCCCAGATCCCTGCTGCAAAAGACAGCAAAAGACCTCAGGCCCTTCCAGACAAAGAGAAATGCATATGAAATGGTGCAGTTAAAGATCTTTAAAAAGCAAGAAAGCCTAAATATGTAGATTAGAGTCTTCATTATGCAAAGTGCAGAGCCAAACTTTTCAGCAGAGGAGTGAATTACAAGGCTAGGTCTGATGGTAGCACCGAATGAAACCAGTGAGAGTTTGCTTATGCCTTCAAAGGGAGCTGGAAGAAGCTCGCTGCTAATATACCATAAACAAGTCACATGAATCAAGGAAATTAGAGATGGGGAAGGCTTCTTGCCATCCCCTATCAAAAAGTTGGGTTATCTTCTCTTTTACTCAGCTATTTTCATCCAGCTCTCATGCCTAGAAAAGAACTCCCCCCTGCATCCAACGTTCCCCTTGTCCTCTTCTCTCCATTCCTTTCCACAGTTTCAGTGCAGACTCCTTTCCCCTCTCTGGAAACCACGTAACAATTTTTGCCATTATTTTTACCAAATGAGGCTGGAAAGGTAGCAAAAATGGTCTTTAACTATTCTTACAACTGATGTCTTTCCATGCCCATCATACTTCAACATATATTTTTATCCCTGTGACCACTCCAAATTCAACAGAGATTCAGCATTCATGTATTCAGGTGTAAATGGCTCTCCAGAGTAATGGAGCAGAGAATTAAGAGTCTCCTCTGCAAGCCAGATCCCTTCATCTCTTATTTTCATGCAATTTTCTCCAATATCAGATTTCTTCTTGGCAAGCAACTTTTCAGCTGGACACCAAGACTCACTTAAAAAACAAACTCTTAGAAAACTGCACTTAATACTGCAAACTGAGCCATGCGCCAAACCCCATTCTTTATTCGCCTGCATTTTCATTTGGACAGAAAATTTCAAAACGCAATCTTTTGGAAGAAAACAACTGGGGGGAACAGTAGAAGAAAAGGAGAAAAATCCAATAAGCAATAAACCATTTTGAAAGATTTGGCTTTGTTTCCCCCCTGCTTTCCCTGCTGATCACACTGGATGCTGTCTGCAGTCTGAAAAATCACTCACGCCAGTTCAGGAGTGCTGAGAAATGCTGGCCACAACCTTTGAAATGCAAACAGAGCAGCAAAGAGCTTCAAAATGTAAGTTTTGTTTATTTCCTCCCCTTCCCACCTCCATCCTCAATCAAGCAAGGCATTGCTCATCAACACATCAGCCAATGAGCCTAGGATCTACAAAACCAGGCAAAACCGGAGGTAGCAGGCACATTGCACATAATTTCTGGAAGCAGAAGCTTTTATAGCACATCAAGCTCAACCGTACAAGGTCATTAGCTTGCACTCTCTTTTGGCCAGAGCCTGGGATGCTAAAGATCCTGCACAGTGTGGTCAGCCTATTAAGGCTTTGGGCCCAGAGACAGCTGCTTGTCACAGTTCATCAAAGCAATGCAGGCCTGACAGAAGACATCAGTGTGATCTACTGAGGGAAGCACATGTGCCAGAGGGGCCTGTGAGCAACCCCACTGCACACTCACAATGTCCCATGGGCAGAGACAATTTGCTGTGTTCTCCCATCCCTCAACTCACCTATAGAGCCCATAGGACATGGCTGCTTTGCCACCTGTCCCTGCCGAGTTCGAGACCACATAATATCACGGGCTTCCATGGGGTCACAGCTCTCTGCGCCAGCTGGCGGCAGCTGGGAGGAGGCAGGTGGGAGGTGTGTGGTCATTTCATCAGGGACATCAGCCATGGGCGATGGCGTGCTGGTGCTCCTGTTCCTCCTGCCTGAGGCAGAGGTGGTGGTGGGGCGGCTGCTGCTGCTGGTGACCATCCGTGCTGTAGTGCTGGCTGTGGTGCTCCCTGGGCTTAGAGCCCCTGATGTTGACACTCCTGGAACAAAGGCATAGCTGATTAAAAGAAGAAGGAAAACAGGGATTCAAGCCTAGGTCCCAGGGATGTCCCCTCTACCTCTCTGGGGTGTACTTGGAACTACAGCTAATGCAAGGCTTGCTTCACAGGCACCTTTCAGATCGAAGCTAGAGCACAAAGCAAGAGATGCACACAGGGGGATAATGACTGCTGGAGCACAACCGATTTTCCAAAAGCACTAGCATCTGATGAAAATAAAGCAGCACTTTATGCCCTCACCATTTTTCTTCATGGCATTTTAATGTAAAAATCTTATTTTCCATCTTTTAGGGAACACCTAGCACAGAAGTGCTTTTAATTTTTTAGTGCTACTGAAGACCCAGTTGGTTTGGACAGAAAAACATTTTCCATGGTGTAATAAAAAAAGCCCCACATCACAAATCCATTCCCAAAATAGCAGTGCACAACGGGATGAACACAAGACCGTTCTCCAGAGCAAGCCCTTTATTTTCTCTCAGGTTCATGCCTTGCTGCTTCATCCCAACAGCAGCGCTTGGCCCCTTGAGCTGTAGGCCATGTGGCAGATGCAAAGGTGCATATCAGCCCAGCCAAATCCTCCACAGTTTAATGCTGAACAGGCTATTTAATTTAAAACCTGTGATGAGCAGTCAAGCAGCAAAAGGTGGGGAACCTGCTTTAGAAATGCATTAACCCATCCTACACTACATCCTACAAATGCATCCTACATCCTATAACCTACAAACATCCTGCAATAGCTCCCCTAAATACTGCAAGTGGTGAACATTGCCTACCTTACAATTACCTTAATTTACCTCTTACTTAGACCAATGTGCTTGCACAGACTGGAGCTACCTGGGGATTTCTTTATGGCTTGGCCTGAAATCTCAGGTGGGGAAACTGAGGTTGACTAGCTCCAACTGCTCCCCCATTGCCCAAGCCATGTACAGCTTGTGAAGAAGCCTGCTTCTCTCATCTCTTTGCCTCTCACAAAGACAAGCACCTTCCTGTTTCTTTCAACATAATGCTTTTATTCCAATTAAATGCCAGGTATTCACAATCCTCCCCCCTCAATCCTGCCTGGGGAAACACGGGGGCTGTCTGGGAAAGACAGGTAAGGAAGCCATATGAATAGGCTTTTTTGATGCTTGGCAGATACTATTCTCTCTTTTATTCCCATGCCACAACATTTTCCTACCATCCCACCTCTCTGAGCATCAAAAATCTTTCAGAGTCACAGTTGCTCCATGTCCAGCAACACTAACCGGAGTTTCGATATTAAATACAGCCAAGCGTGAACTCCAACCTAGCCAGAAATTAAAATGTGAGAATCACCCTGTCACCCCAAGGACCAGCCTTTTCTAGGTCCAGTGAAAACAACCACACTCACTATTTACGCAATACTAGTAAAATATTATAATGTTATTGGTATAATATTATAATGTATATGTATAATGTCATTCCTGTCACTGGAGTTCATTCAGGCCAATCTATTTCAAACACAGAGAGGCCTGCCTTTAG
This sequence comes from Psilopsiagon aurifrons, assembly GCA_025447955.1. NCBI lineage: Eukaryota > Metazoa > Chordata > Aves > Psittaciformes > Psittacidae > Psilopsiagon > Psilopsiagon aurifrons. Next base: position 19,976 of record JAOEHY010037799.1, read on the forward strand.
TGTAAAATAGAAGGTTTTCTTATTTAAGTAATTTAAGTCCATGGTGCTGTGAGCAATTCTGCCCCACAGTAATCAGTAACACAGCAGTTGAAACAGGCACTTCCTCTGGTTTTAGGTAATTTTACCCCAAGCCTGAGACAACCCCTCCTCAAACTTCAAAATTCAGTAGCATCATACACATAATTTTCTGAGGGATCAGTATTTTTCAAGAAAACATTCAGTTTAAAAATCTGAGCTCTACTCCCCTTGGGAAAACCCTAGACTCAAAAAGGTGAGCAATAGCGCAACTCCAAGTACAATGCAAACTCCTGCAGACGTTGACAGATTCCTTCTAGTTTTTGCTTGAAGTTGTGCTAGATCAACAAGAACAAGAAGTTGTTGAGAACTTTTGCAGATATTATCTGTTTTACAACAGCAGGTACATGAGTACATATTTTATTTCTTCACAGTAATGATTAGCCCAGTATAGAGCAACCTGCAAATTCTTCCATTCACTCATGCAGGAACAAGTTCTTTTCCACTTGCAAAACAACCTATGCTTGTACACTACATGCAGAGGTACGAAACAGATATAGCAGATTGAGTTGCAAGGCCAAAACTAGCAAATGCCTCCTTAAAATATTTCTTACAGTCATTTGTGAGCATATAGGAACATATACTGAACACTCTGGCATTCCCTTCGATCTACACACAGGGATGCTGCATTTTTGAGTCTAGTTTTCATTGACAATCATTAAATATATCTTGGCATGATGTTTTTTGGAATAGCTTTGGCAAATTTACTGTAGCAGCAAGACAAAGGCATTTAATGGCATTTTCCTTCAGCCACAAAAAGAGGGTTGTTCTATCTTTAATAAACCCCTTGGCACTAGAGTTGGAATCTCTTTGAGGGCTTGCTCTTCTAAGTTTTTTCTTTTTCAACTTTGCTTTCTTGCTGCTTTTAATAACAAACACCTTGGCTATTTACACAGGACAAATTATAAGAAGACATAAAAGAGCTGCCATGAAGTGGCCTAACGAAGTGAGATGAATGGGATACCAATGAACTCAGTTCAAAGGTCTGATTATTCAGCAAGTCAGTTTAGTAATGAGCTCCAGCAAACATGATCACCATGCTAACACCACCTAGTTTCACCTGCCCCAGGCAGCACTGCTGCTGATTTTTCTCTCAGAACTGTGTGCTTTAAAACAAAGTTAATTGGTAAGAAGGGAAAGAACAAGACATCAGGATCATTTACATATAAATGATTCTCAAATCCAAGCAAAACCATGAAGAGAAGACTGCAATCTGTGAAAAATTACCTAAATCCTACAGCACAGAACAGAGATCAAACCTCCAGCTGCCGATAAACTGTGAATTTTTAACTTGGGTAAAACAGCATTGCAGCAGTGCTTTAGCAGAAGGATTCTTCAGATAGTACTTCATAATACAATCTTTGCTTATAGGCAAATGCTAACCTTTAAAAATCAACACTATTACAACTAAAAATGTATGATCTCACTATTACAACTAAAAAAGTAAAATCATCTACACTATTACAACTGAAATATATAATAAATTAATGTTATTTTTACTGCTTGTTTTTACTGTGCACTGCTGTGACAAGACTTTCAAGACAGTTTTTGGATAAGACTCAGTTTTTACTCCTAGGCTTCAAATCAAAAACTTTGCAGACTTCTATTCCATGATGCAGAGAACTGCTATAGGTGTTTCCACAGGTTATGGAAACACCTCTTTCTCAGAAACACCCCAAAGTGGTATTTCACCTTTTTTCTTCCCTGTTCTATCTAGAGAGCTGGCACTAATAGAAGGCTAAGTTTTGCCATCACTCAGCCTAGAGCTGCAGATACAAGAAAAAAGAAACAAAACACAAAGCATTTCCAGCATTCCCAGGGGAGTAACTGCAACTCCCAGAGGAGCCTCTCTACTCCCACCACATTGACTAGCAAGAAAAAGAAACTGTTAGTTTTTTTCCCAGCCTTTATTTCCCAGGCTTTACACAGAGCTTAGGCTGCTGGAGGAGGAATTCGGGTGGAAGGAAAATCATAGGAGAGATTCACCCATAGGGAAAAATCTGTTTTCCTCACACCCTTATCCATGTCATTATTTTCCCCTTTCCTGGCCTAACATGACAAGTGCACTACTGACCTAAGACCAGCACTTCATATCTGCTGCCATGAAAATCTAGCCTACGTATCATCATACCTTCTACTCTGCCTACATCTTCCTGATGCTCCCAGACATGAGAGACTGCATTCCCAGATGACTCTGACTAGTGTTTTCCTACTGCAAAAGCAGCTTTGATTTCAAGAAAGGCTACTTGTGAACACTCTTAAGCTACCTTTTCTCTCATAGTTTTCTTCTGGCACCTAAGTATCCAGCCTATGACCCAGTGTATTCAATAACTGAAAACCCTCTTTAAGAGATGTCATGTGTTTTCTGTCCCATGAATGAAGATAACTGGCTGCCCCTGGAGCACAAATTGCAGACAAGATTTCCTGGGTGAGGTTCACTGGCTTTTGCTAGGTAACAGGTGACAGAAGACATCTGTCAGGCTCTCCCTAGGGGGTTGCAATCCAAAGGTTTAGCCTTGACGGCTATGAGACAACGTTTGCTCATGTAACTGGAAAGAGAGGCCACACTCCAAGTTTCATGCAGAAGGTCCAAGCAAACCATGATGACTTCACTGCCCAGATTGTTCTGTGCTCCCGAGCCTGACACTTACACAGATGTGCTGAGATGTCAGTGGCCAAGAGCCCATGCCTGTTGCTGACGCTGCAGCTGGTGCAATGCTTGAGCAACTGCGATGCAACTAATCCAAGGAGTTCAGCCCTTCAATCACTTCGATACAGCAATCCCTCTTGAGCACATCTAGGCTGCATTCACAATTATTTACACATGTTGCTGCTGTGCTAAGACAAGCAGAGCATTGCAGGTTTCAGAAAGGCTGTGAGAAACACAGAACCTGAAGATGCCTCCCTACCTCTCTGCTAGTTTTGCACTTTTCAGATTTGTCAATCACATCCTTTGCTTACAGGGAAAAAAGCATCCCCTTTTATCACTTTTTCTTCTACTGAAAGAAGGTACAAGTTGTATTTACATAGCAAATAAGAAGGTTTAGGCATATCTTGAAAGAAGCAGCACAAAAACCCCCAAAACCTAATACAGTTGGAGGATTATATCACGGCTGTTTTTCTTTTCCCTGCCACATAAACATATCTCATGGGAATTAGTTTTCTACAAACAATTTCAAAAGCATTTCAGAACATTTTCTGAAACTCCCTAGAAAAGAATTATTATTTGAAAATAAATATATTCCAATTTTCATTTCCTCTGTTTTTGGGGAGTGACTTTTCACTAAACTCACAGTAAGGTGATAGAAAAGGATGACTGAAGTCAAGAAGCATGTATGTTGACCCTTGCATACCCAGTACCATCCCTAAGAGCTGCACGAACACAACAGAGAAGACATCACCTTGCAGAACCATTTCATGATGGCTGTCTGCAGGAGACCAAAAGCCACACGCTAGTGCCACCCACAAAACGTGGGCCAGAGAATCAACAAGCTAAGATTAGCCCCTAAATTATGTACAGCTCCTTCCATGTGTTTGAGAGAAACTGATTAATTTTTACTGCAGTGGAAGGCCAAGTAGCTTTCACATCAAACAGCTCTCCCCTGTGCTCACACATGCCATTATCTGGGGAAGCTGAGTCAGAATCGTGTGTGAACGCAGAAGTTCACACACTGCTCTTGGAGAGGCTGGAGTTGTGGTTTCTGTTGCTGCAGCTTTATTGATTGAGACTGACAAAAGACTCACAAAAAACACAGGCTGGAAGAAAAAGCTAGATAAACGATGGCCCCGGAGTGTTCAACAGGGCATGTTCTCTTCAACAATGGAATAGACACATAGCTCTTCTTTTTTCTCCCTCATACCCATGTCTGAAATAGCAGAGGAGGATGCTGCTGCATCTGAGAGAAGAAAGGTCCATTCCCTTGTGGACTGCTGTCAAATGGGAAAACCCTTTCTGGATTTTTTTTCCAACTTCTTTCAATAGGGGATCAGTTTTTATGCCCAAAGCTACTCTGCCCACACATGACTACACTGTTGGGCTTGGGTAGATGCTGTGATGGATTTGGCAAATTATTGAATTCCCTGTATGAGGGGAAAACCTACAGCGGTGGTCCAAGACATCATGCAAACTCAGCTATTTCAATGCATTTCAAGCTGGAATCACTTAAGACTCTGAGTTTTTTCCTCTGAATCGCAGTTTGAGCATTTAACATAAAATAACAAAGAATGAGAACTGAAGTGTCCATAATCATTGCAACTGGCTCAAGTCCAATCAATCTGCCCCCAACTCTTCCTTTCTCATTGCACCACAACTCTCAGCAAGACAATTAATACATTCAAAGCAGCCACCACATGGGACCAATTTCCAAAAGCCAAAAAATACATCTAGCAGAGCTCCTTTGAATTAAAACTCTACATTTCTAACAATGATCAACTGTTTATTACATGTGCCAGTTTGCTATGAAAAGGTCATTTTGTCAAAAATGTTCTTGCCATTATTGCAAACTTCCAGGTTTTGCCTCAAAAAATAAGAACTCAAGCAGCAGACTGGTTTTTCGACGTTTTCTTTTTGTTGTGTGTTTTTTTTTTTTTTTTTTTTTAAATATCAACTTTTATGCTTTTGTGAGACTTCTGCGTGTGTGTGTGTGTGTTTAAGCACTTCATACATTTTTTGGCTCTTAGTGTCAGGTCCCCAGTTTAGATGTCATTTGAATAAAAGAAGCTACTTTTTTCTTTTATGCTTTTCTTCTCTGACCCATTCTTCTCCAAGAAACTACTGGATCACTCATAAACCAGCTTAATTCAGAGATATCACACCATGTTTTGCAGGTCGAAAGAAGTGATCCTGCCCCTCTACTCTGCTCTTGTGAGACCCCACCTGGAATACTGTGGGCAGTTCTGGTGTCCTCAAGATAAAAAGGACATGGAACTGTTGGAACAAGTCCAAAGGAGAGCCACAAGGATGATCATGGGACTGGAGCACCTCCAGCATGAAGATAGGATGAGCAAGTTGGGGCTGTTCAGCCTGGAGAAGAGAAGGCTGCGTGGAGACCTCATAGCAGCCTTCCAGGATCTGAGGGGAGCCTATAAGGATGCTGGGGAAGGACTCCTCATTAGAGGCTGTAGTGATAGGACAAGGGGTAATGGGTTCAAACTTAAACAGGGGAAGTTTAGATTGGAAATGAGGAAGAAATTCTTTACCTTAAGGGTGGTGAGGCACTGGAACGGGTTGCCAAGGGAAGCTGTGAATGCTCCATCCCTGGCGGCGTTCAAGGACAGGCTCGACAGAGCCTTGGGTAATATGGTTTAGTATGAGGTGTCTCTGCCCATGGCAGGGGGATTGGAACGAGATGATCTTAAGGTCCTTTCCAACCCTAATTATTCTATGATTCTATGTTTCAGATGTCACTGGCATGGAGTTACAGCACATTGCTATATCTAGCAATACCAAGAAATTAAGCGGCATAGCACAGGAGCATTGGCTCTTGTCTTCACTATGGTTGTCTTCTATGAGAAGACAGTTCCTAAAATCTTCACTGTTTTCCTACTCAGGACTTCTGACAAATCCACCTTTGTGAAACTCTAGTACCCTCTGGTGCCCATCCAATGAGGGCATTAATGCCATATTGCTCTTTCCAGGCTTTGCAACTGATTCTGAATGCTCAGGCAGAAGTTTAACTGGACCATCATCCACAATACAGAAAAATTCAGCATTTTATTCAGTATCATGCCGTAATGCTTTTAGAAATGCAGACGAACTATGCCCATAGGAGGCATGGTAAACAGGAAAAGATTACAGAAGAGCTGATCTAATAGACAGTAGATCAGGATTTATTACAAATGGTGTAATCTAATACATTTGAGAATTCAGTTCAAGAGCTATATTTAGGCAATCTCACTTCAAATCGCTCTGGTTCTCAAAAATGCTGTCATACATTGTTATTTTGAATTTCTGGATTTGAATGTATAAAATCTGACTACAACTATTTTTTTTCTCTTTAATCCACGTTATTTCACAAAGAAAAAAAAAAAGCTTACAATCTCTTTTTAAGGGCACACCAGCTGCATATTATTACTGAATGCATGGAGTGAACTTCTAACCTCCTAAACAATCTCTGTCCCCTGGCATGGTTCACATCTATCAGAATCAGTGGTGCAGATCTTATACACTGTCTTCCAACCTGAATCCTTCAAACTCTATTAAAGGGAACCCCGATAGGAATTCCCCAGTATTCCATTGTTAGAGAAATCACTTTTGATTTCAATAACAAGTGCTGTCAGTTTTTTATTCAGACCATGTTAGAGTGCAGACACTTGAGCACTACACTTACAACTTTAAGAGATTTACTGGAGGCTGAGATTGCCAGGTTTGTATTTATTTTTTAACCTTTTAATTAAATCACATATATGTTTTATCCATGCAAGCTGAAACATACCTTTTAGTTTCTATGCAGAACAAGCATATGCATAGCTGCTAGGAAGGAAAACCAAATTTGCCTGTCTGTAGCTTCATCTAATGTATGTTTCCTGCCTTTTGCCTGCACTTTGCATCTTTAATTGTATAATTTGCATGTGCTCTGCTGAGGCAGTGCCAGAAGGAGTCGGTACTTCTCCAGCAGTTCCCCGTCTCTGCATTTGCAATGAATGGGAGCAAGTGAAGGAGTCATAAAATGACTATTCACACCCCAGCATTTTCTGAGGGCCACAGACAGCTTATACAACTATCCAAAACATTTCTTCAGTTGTGAGCTACAAACACAAGTTTAATAACAGAAAACTATCATCTTCAAATAGCCTCTGTTCATCTGTCTGTGTAATATCTCCAATCTAGATGTTAGTCAGCAAGATGGCCAATTGCATTTGGATAAATGCCTTGGACTCTTTTAAACATATCATAATCTGCCTGTGAAATGGCTGGGTAGTTGCTTTCCAATTTGTGAAATGGTTCAAATGCTGTAAATAAAAAAGAAATTGGACAGCTTTCAAAAGGACAGATTAGACTTTCCAATTCTCAGTGATTCGGTGCTTCTAAGCTACACTCCTGTGATCTCTGTATTAATATTTAAAACCTGATTGTGTTATGTTGTTATCTTGAGGAAGAGGGCATAGTACAACTGAACCTAAAAACACAACCCACTGGAATTACAAGAAGTCAGTTCTCTGGCCCCACAACACATGAGTGTGCAAGAGGTATAGGTGGAGAGGAGGGTAGAAAGCTGCCTGACCCTGCTTCCTCCTGTCTAGTTTGGAAGATTAAAATCACACAGGCCACTTTTTGCATTTACTATGCATCTCCCTTACACCATGTGTACCGCACTTTGATCTCAGCTGCTATGAGGCTTGGGATTTGAGGTCCCTCCCAGTTTTGTATACCATGGCTGGGCTTCCAAAACATTCCCAATACCCACTGTTTTACATGCAAACACATTCTGGGGGTGGGCTGGTCAGCTAAAATAAAAGAGGGGAAAAGGAATAAACCGCAAAAACTGAAGGGGGAGCTAAGGTTACTTATACCCTTCTTTCTCTAACACGTTAGATTTCATCAGCATGCAGGTGGTACAGCATTCACAGACATGAATTGGAGACCTGAAAGCAGGGTTTGCTGTCTGTACATTAGATGTTATATCCATACTGTACTTTCAGCATCCTCTAGACCAACAGGAATGGTAAACCTGCCAGCAAACGATTACCTTTTGTTTTTCACCAAACCCATCTATTTTCTCCTCTAGCTCAATCCATTGGTTATTTCAAACCTGATTCAAAAAACTAAACCCTTCTCCAAAGCTGCCAAAGTGATTTCTCTCTCCAGAGCACCTGCTTCACTCAGTCTCTGACTGCACTGGATTCTATGTTATTCATTTCTTCCATTTATTCTTGCTCCTACAAGAAAACCAGCCTGAACTATGCAGAGAGCTGACCACTAAAACCAGCAGAAATAGGGAGATGCTGAGAACAGATGCTTATTCTCATGCTTTGAGCGTGCTCTAGTGCACCTCAATGTGGATGTGCAAATGTCGATACCCCTCCTGTAAATCAGATGGCAGGCATGGACTCAGCCTCTCAGCTGAATCTTGTTTTGGAGCTTGGATCAGCTCAACCCTCTCCCCAGATATGCCAGTGATTTGCTTTCCGCCCCTGGAAGGGAGGAAGGGAACAAGTCTGTGCTAAAAATAAATCTTTCATGTAAGCCAATCCTAAGAAGCTGACAAAACTCCATTGTGAGGATATCAATATTGAGCTACTTTCAGAAATAAAGCCGTTTTCCTAACAAACCATAAAACACTGTTTAGCTCCTTTCCAAAACTCTTTATTACTTATGGAGAAATGTCAATATTTTGTAAAGCTCAATTTTAATAGCTATATTCATGTTGGCTCAGGGATGTGCCTAAACAATACTTAACTACAGAACTGGTGTCTAAATTTGTTTTGTAAATATCTGATGTTCTGCAAAGGACTTTAACAATGAGAGCATCATTAATATTATGAAAACCACATTTGCTTCAACAAAGCGGATTTCTAACAAATAAACAAACTGTGCAATATACAGGGCGTTTTAAGGTGAAATGAACGAAGTAACATTTTCAAGGTTCTCTGGTCTTCATAGTACACTTCAGTACTTACAGACACAGTCAATTTAGTATATTTTTAAGTCCACACTACTGTCCTAAAGAGCCTGGCATGCAAGCATCTCTCACCTGTGCCCCAAAGTCTAGTTTTTTGTTGAGGGAGGACACTGGGGTGCTAGTGATGTTGAATATGAATTCATACACCTCAGCATCTCAAGGAGATGGCGAAGATCTCCAGCATGAAGACATTGCCATGGCTAGTCATCTCAGCTGAAAAGTCACAGTAGAAAGCCCAGAAGCAGGAAGGAACAGCATTCAAAAATCAGAAGAGGATTCAACCTCACCTGTTTGGCTCTGCATCAATAAAGGATACCAGCTCCCATGCAGTCAGCTTTGGCTAAGACACAGCTTCAAACTCTTATGCAAGAGGTTGATGACCGTATGACAGTAAATAAGTCTAAGGTGGAAAAACCTTCAACATTTATTTCTAGCATTACATTTGTCAGCTTTTAGATAATTCTTGTCAATGGCTAGTTCAGACCACCACATTGTCGTGTAAGCATGTTTACCTGTGAGGCAGAGGAATGTACCCATTGACCTTGTAGGACTTTGAAATGGGCCCACAGAAAACAACAACATAAGAAAAACTTACAAGAAAGTTAATAACTGCACCCAATCCACTTGGGCTACCAAAAAAGCCACTGAAGATCCTCAGAAGCATCAGCAGAATCTGAGGAAGTTGGAAACTGGCAAAGAAAAGCAGACAGGATGACAGAGAAATGAAAAAAAGTAAACTGTACCCGTTACAGATTTTTTGAAAGATGTAGTCTCCGTGCCTTTTTATACATACACCTGTACAATACCCGTTTTTGCTGCACAGCATAAATGCGATACTTTGAACAAAAGAATCATGTCTCTTGTAAAGAACCCCCCCCCAAAACGTATATTCAATATGTGAAAAAAGAGGAGAGAGAGGAGAGACAAGAAAAAGTCTGGCCCAGTCCAGTGCACATACTTTAAAAAATACACCGTCTGTCTAGCTAAATATGAATGTATCTTCATATGACTGTAAGATTCAAAAGCATAACAGAAGACTGGGAGGGAAAAGAAGAAAAAGAGTAGCCAAGCAATCTGTACCTGATTCTAAAATACAGCATAGATCCTTATTTACTTACAGATATTAAAATATGGGATAAAACTACTGCTACAATGCATGGCTAAAGAGCTGCTGTACACTTCCAACACATGGCTTAAACCTCATTTTACAGTTCTCAAACGTAACATAAAATAAATACATCAGTCTACAAGTCTAGTTCTCCTCTCTTCAGCACCAAATATGTTGAAATGCTTTTGTTTTGTACATATTTTACACCAGATATTTTAGTACCTGTGTTGAGACCTGTAATGTTATTAGCCATGAGCCTTTCACATGCATGCATCAAGCAGTTTCATCAACTTGCAGGGAAGAAGTATATTAGTTTTTCCAGTCACTGCAGCACTTTACAGGTACTAAACTCCTTAAAATTCCTAATATTTTACATTATGCAGCCAGAACTAATTTTACACTAATGCTGACCCAAAATCTAGCGCACTTAGGTAATCAAAAGCAACTCTTCTTCCATTAGCTTAAATGTAAATGAGGAAAAGCATGCAGCTGAAGCAGACAGAATAATTTATAATGAGAGGAGATGTCAGGCCAGCGATACTAAAAAAACCCAGAGCATAGTACTGAACTCATTTGGAACTGAAGGAAATAACAGACTTTCTAGTATGGTGGTCAGGCTTGAGATGGGAAGGAAAGAAGAAGGCCTCCTATGATAGACTCTTGTGGTCAGCAGTAACCAAGTCAAGAAATGCTGAAACCTTCAAATAAATCATAGAAACAGACTCATGGAATCGTTTGGGTTGGAAAGGGCCTTCTAGTTCCAACTCCCCCTGCCTTGGGCGGGGACGCCTCACCCTACACTAGGTTGCTTAAGGCCCTGACAACCTGGCTTTGAATACTGCCAGGGATGGGGCAGCCACAGCTTTCTTAGGCAAACTGTTCCAGTGCCTTACCACCCTCACAGTTAAAAAAATGCTAGAGCCTGACTGACCACTGATTAGAAACACGGAGTTGACTGGCATGCCAACCTGGAGCTGCTCAGCAAAATAGAAATTACAAGAGTATGCACTGCAGTGGTAAGCGGCTTGCTTGCTCTGTACAGCTGCCATGGAGATTGTTCCAAGGCAGAGAAAAATGTGACTTTGCTTAAAGAGAGAGAAAAAAGAGAGATCAGATTTAAAAATCTGTGTCACCCAGTCTATGGGCAGAAATAAATGTAACCTCAAAAGCTGTTCAATTTGCTCAAGGCCAGATGACAGCAGGAGCTTACAGGTTTCTGGAGGACCATTGCATTCACTGTATCACCACTTCCATGCCCAAGCCTTGGCTGAAAATGCCACCCAACAGCAAGCAGCTTCTGACTTTGCCTACTGAAAAACACAGTGTCTCTTACAGAAGATCTCTAGGGCACAAAAGAAACTGCAAGCCTCTCAACTATTTGCTCACCTTTTCTTGACGTGTTTAGTTGGTGCTTGGAAAGATTTAAGCCTTTCCATGGATAACTAGAAAATCCACAACTACAGTATGGATGCTAAGAACAGACAGAACAGGAGAAGCAGGGGAAAATTCCACCCTAACCAGACAACCCGATGTCCTTATTTCCTTCTCATCATCATCACAGCCCACAGCACACTCCTGGGAAGTGTTGAGATGTGCCAAGAATTAACAGTAAAACAAGAGAATGACAGGGAAGGCTTTGATCCTCCTGTGCTATTGTATGAGGAAATTACAGGGTAATGTAAAAGAATGAGCCCTTCTTTAGATTCACATTATTCCCAGAGGAATCTCCTGCAAAGTCTGAAGCTCAGACAAGGTATTGAACTGAAGGGACCACTCTTCCCATTTTCTGTGCCAAGCTCAGCATGTCCACAGTACATTTCTGAGTACAACATATGACTAATCCTCTTGGCAGCAGTCACTCATACAAGGTCAGTCCCCTGTCTGCAAGATGCTTTTCCAAATTAAGCTATTATTTTTCCTTATTAAACTTCATATTTGAGCTAAAACAGCGACACTGATTCAGTTAAACTATTGCTGTCTGCAGCTCTGTTCAGAGCAGAGCTCACAGAAATCTCATAAGAGTCTGAGATGTCCGGTCAAACAGACTCCCAACGAGGCAACAGCTTGTAACTAAGGGAGATACAACTTTATTTCAGCAACATGCATCATTTCAGCTCCAGGGGCAGCAATGTGAATTATGCTTCCCAGCTGAGATTTTGTCTTCAGTAATAGCAATGTGCATCCTGTATGAAGAGACTCAAGAGTATCTCTAAGAGCAGCCTACAATACACTGTTACAATACAATACAATACTGCGACATGCTGACCCAACACTTACTTGCCACACACAGCATTCAGCCCACCAGTGGCTGCTGTTCCAGGTGGGGATGGGGATGTTCTTTCCCCAAAAGAGCTATTATTTATTTCCATTCCCCACCACTGAGGCAAAGGAGTGGAGATAGGGGGAAAAATCAGCTCTTCCAGGTGACTGGAAAAATCCAGTCACCTTTTAAACATGAGCAAGTACTCACTGGACAACAAATCTCACTAAGCAACTTAGGCTGAATATGGTCTAATAGAAAGGAAATTTTAAACGTGTGCTAAGAAAACCAAATAAAACACAAAAGGAAGGAATTTATTCTAAAAGCAGGTATTGGACTTCTTTTCTCTCTTGCATTCTAAACAAATATTGTTCAAGGATGTTTGACAATCTGTTTGCCAGCTGAAGCATACAGGACTCCAGTGAGAACATAACAGAAAATTTTGTGCCCCTTTCTGTCAAGCTGAGGCAACTCCACGCTATGGTGGTTATCTAAATGAAAAACAAAATAACGACAGAGCTGATTCAGGTCAGTTTAAGAGCATGTTGAATGAGACGGGACGGAGCAGGGGAACAAGGGAAAGAGGATGCAGAAGGTGTAAAATGGGAATGAAGGCACACACCAAGGACCAACCTGGCTTAACAATTCCTTCCTCCTATGATTAGTATTAATTTAGGCCTTTCTAGTTTGCTTTTTCCTTTTTGATAGTATCTAAATCTTAAAGCCCAGCCTGGGTGGATGAAAGCAGTATGAGCTAAGCCAGTATCACTGAACATTTTTCTTTCAGAGAGGATTTCCCTGCAGGGATCCTCCAAGTGGGAAATGCGGTGTTAGATTGCCTTCATCAGCCAACAGGAACATTGCACCACTGAGGCCAAGCCCTCACAGGTGATAGAATCCCTGCTGAAATTTCAGCCTAACATTCAGAAATCTCCCACTCTCCTTCTTATCCAGATTTCTCTTCCTGCACATTGAATAAAATCTCATTCATGTGGAACCTTCATTACAGCTTTCTGTGCACAGTGCTGGCTTACCTCCACTAAAGGGGACATTAAATCACTATTTTTAGCTCTTTTCCTCAAGCCGGGTCAGATCCAAAACTTAATCCTGCCTGTCTCACCTCTCATTGCCTACAAACTATTTATGTATCTGCCCCTTCAATAACAAGCTGCTCCTTCCAGTTCCATTTCTCCATTAGTTTCCATTTGCTTTCCTTTCCCAGAAGAGCCTCTACTGGCAAACACAACCTGACCTGGAGCTTTCCTCAGCCTCACATCCACCTCTAAGCTCCCTTAGCTCTGAAAGCAAGGCTATTCCCAATGCCAGCAATTTTTGATACCTTCTTTACTTGACATCTGACACCCCCCTCATCCCCAAGTCCAGTGGCCATAACTTACAGTGTGGGGTGGTGCCTTCAGCTTTCACTTATAATTTATCTTAAGGATTACTCTGGGATGAAGGGTACCTGGAGATGCAGCATGCTACCACTTAGGGATATTCTATCAGAGAGAGGAAAAATCAAACCTGAAAGAAGTGGGAGATCACCCCCTGCTAATCCTGCAGCCACCATGCCCAGAGGATAAGACAGCAATAGATCAGACCTGCAACAGGTCCATGCTTTACCATGGCAGGAGCTCAGTACCACCATCACTAACTCATTCCTGAGTGCTACTGATGGGACAGCCATGGAAATTGGGTCAGTTCAACAAAGTTCCAGATTAGCTTCAGTGGTATTTTCTGTTCAAGCCAATCCTTGCCCCTTGTCTGCTTGTAGGCTTCCCAGGAACACCGAGTCTCAGTTGCTCTGCTACAGCTATAGGCTTCTATAAATTGCCTTCTTAAGGTGCATCTGTGAAGGAGGGGCACCTATGGGGCCTGTCTGTCCAGGGCTGCGGATCCCAAACACAAGTTCCAAATAGCCCTGACAAACCTTTCATATTCGAGGTAGGGGTCTAGTGGAGTACAGGGAGGGGAAATATAAAGCCTTTTTTCTGGCTAATGTACTAAATCCCAGAGGTAATATTTGTTGAATTACCACTTTCTAAACCTTTGGGGAGCAGGGTAGTGCTGAAGTCTGATTGCAGGGTGGAAAGAACATCCATTTTTCCACTCCCAGAACCACTAGATGAACTAGCTGTGTGTGTATGCATATATTTGTGTAAACCCTTCTTCCTCCACAAAACAGATTACAATTAGGGTTAACTGACCAAACACCACACGAAAGAGGATATTATAGAATATTTGCACTTGAAACACCTGTCTCAATATAATTTGTATTCTTTTTAAAAAATAGACAAGGAAAAAAATATTGATACCCTTAAGAAAATTTGTGATTTGAGCTTCTCTAAGTCAGGTATGCTCTCTCAGGACTGTAGGTAAAGATCTGGTTTTGCCAACAATAACCAAGAGTGCTAAGAGAAAAAAAAAAGTAAATTATGAGACACTCAGTCCTCTAATAACCCAGATTGAAGCCAAGGACATCCTTGATAGAGTGGAATACATTTAATTGAACAACAAAACTTTCCAATTTACTGCTGACAATGTTAACAGTTGTGTCAGCAAAATTTCCCCTGCTGCCTGTCTCTCCTTACCACTCTGCCATGCAGAAAGATGGGAGCCCAACAGAGCCCTGTTTAAACCTTCCGTGTTGCAGGGAATCGTCATTTTTCTCTGAAATATGTATTCAGTCCACACCATCCCTGGTGACCAATGCTAGGCAAGCTGCTGCAGACATGCAGCTGGTATGTGGCAATGGCACAAATGATGGTAAATAACGATTTTGTGAACACAGCCCATTATCCAGGCAGTCAGTGGGAGACAAGGATAAGGAATTGTCTTACCACATTCACGCAGAGAAGCTTTAGGCTGCAGGAAGAGCAGCTGGATATTTATTCCAGGTCTACAATTCTGGCAGTAGGAAGAAGTGCTAGGGAAGACAACGCCATTGTACACCCGACATATCATAGTGTCTTCCAAGAGCTCTCAGGTAAGGAAAGGTTCATTTTATTCCCAGGCAGGTAGGCCAAGGATGTAAACAGCTATGGAGAGCTAGAAAAATACTTCAGCCACTGAAAAGTGGGGCAGCTACCCAAATGCTGTCCTGAGAACATCAACAAGTTGTGACAGAGATGTGCCAAGAGAAAGAGTCAAGTGCATGCTCCTTGGGGAACTCCTGCATCATGGGCCAGTGAAAGAGCTTGTGAAGCAGGCACCAGTTGAGGCTCTTTTGTTGTCTGAAATTAGTCCCTTTGAAATGCTCTTGTCCTAAGTCTTTGGGCTGAATATTTAGAAAACCATTGTCTCATTGAAAGCAAAATCCAGGGGGGACTGCAAGAGGAATGGGCTGTGCCCAGTAGTATGGATGAAGTCCTTTGCAGCCACTGCCCTTAGGAGTCAGTCAAGTATGACTTTGCAGATTTTCTTTCCCTTAATTTTTGAATTTCATTATTTTCCCCATAGCAAAAAAAAAAAAAAAAAAAAAAAAAAAAGCAAAAAAAATGGATGAGACATTTAGGTCAAGACTTTCAGAAACAGGATCCCAGTGTCAGTCTCTAACAAGTGGCCTGAGAAAGCAGTATCTCCCATTCCCCTTCAAAAAGCACTGGCCTTTTTAAGTATCAGGTTATTTAGGGGGATCGGTCCTTTCCTCAAAGTTTCATTTTCCCATAGCACGGGCCTCAGGAGTCCAATCTAATGAAGTTGCACATGTGGCCAGAACTAAGAAAACCTTACAAAAATAAGGCCCCCATTTCACTCAGGCTAACTGTGAAATCCTGAGTGCACCTTGCTGAGCACTGACTTCTATATTTACATCACACCTCAAATAACTATAATTTCCAGGAATCCACAAACATCCTCCTCATACATCTACATGAATAAGCAATTCTGGTACGTGTTCTTCCAAATCTCAATCTGGAGATGCCCCTCTACTTGACAGCAGAGAGAATCCAATGGGTGGTTTAGCCCGTCACACTTTAAATAGCTCGAGCTGGCTGAAATCCCTCACATGGTTTGCTACCTCTGTACACATCTCTGCATCTGCTGGACACAGAAGTAGAAGCTGGGCCAGTCTCTATTACAGCCAGGTTAGATTAGCACTCATGGGTAGAGTAGTGTCCCAGGACTAAAAAACAACTGCTTCAGATTTGCTCTGAGAAACCTAAAAAACACATGCACTTCCTTATTCCTCCCCTTTCACTGGCAAAGAGACCCATGCCAGCCTATGTGTATCTTCTGCCTCCCATGTCACTGTTCAAGTTCCAAATTGATTGTCTTGGTGCTAAAAAAAAAAAAAATTATCTCCTTTCTTATCAGCTTTTGAACAAGTTTCACTGCTGGAGATAGAATTTGTATCAAGGTATTTCTGAATTGCTTTGCACAATATATTTTGTAAGTCTTCAGAAAATGCTATGCAAAATGGAGCACTGATGCATTTTGCATCTGGAACTGAAAGGGATTGATACTTATTGAAGTATTTTGATTTGCCTTTTTTTCTATAAAATCTGTATTCACTATTAGCAATAATACCAGACACTTCTTAAGGAAACAGACTACCACATACTAAACTTATTAACCTGGTAGTGCAGAGCATGGCAGCACACAGTCCCCAGTTCAGTATAGCTTTAAAGCCTAGGCTTAAGGTTGTTTAAACCAATGCTTAAGAGCGTAGGCTGAACTAATTTCTCAGCCACAGACTCAAACTTTTAAACTCTCATTCACTCACATCCTCCCAGGAGATGAGAAAAAGCCAGATCAGCACCAAAAGATGAGTCAAGATTAATACAGGGATCCAGCATATCTCCCAAGCAGCTTCTACAGGGATCCAGCGTATCTCCCAAGCAGCATCTACCTAGCAACAGAGATCTGCTGACCCCAGGTCTCATTATAGAAGACAAGAGCATATGAAATGCATTTTCCTATATACTGGAGAACAAATGAAATCATATGTAAGTGATCAAATGTTGCAATAGCACAAGGCAGGTCCTGTTCTATTTTTGTGCCCACCAGCTCAATCCCAACAAGGAGTGAATCAGACTTAATTTTTTGCACAAACTCCATCAAACACTGTTTCAACTGAAAAAGGTTTAAGGTTAGATCTGCTTTTCTCCATACAAGCTCCTGTCACAACCACTTTCAAGATACTGGCATACATTTAAACATGACACGAAATCATGATGTATGTTGTATTTCTTTTTAAACACAACTAAATATTTATTTGAAAAGGAATTGTGCCATCCTGCATTTTAATTCAGCTCTGGTTCATCTACAAGAGGCATCTTCTTCCTCTGCAATCACACTGCTCTACAGCTGTTGAGGCTACAATAACACTACACACTGATACTTCAATATAAAGCTAAGTCACAGAAAGCAATAAGAAGGAAATAAGTAACAGAAATAGATTAGTCTCTTAGTGAACAAGGACCCTGTTCCTGAATAAATGTCCTCAGGAGCAAGGAAAATCTATGATGAAAACCTAAGTTGTATAAAACATAGCTAATTTGCTAAATTGCCTCAGAACAGACTGGTGTGGGGTTTTTGTCCTTTTTTTTTTCTCCTAAGGATTTCCATGGAGACACCAACGTCCCTCACATAAAGTGCTCAAAAAGCTAATAATACAGTATCTGCTGCTTCTACACCTCCCCAAGACACCTGACACACAGCACTTCATTACCCGCTCTGGTCTTCCAGATGCTGGAGGTGACAATCCAACCTTTTGGCTATTTGATGAGATCTGTGTCCAGTTCTTGCTATTTCCAGGTTTCTGATTTTTCTTTCAGCTGCCAACAAATATTCAAACATATGATATGCTACAGATCTTGTGGTTTGGATTTCTTCCAGCACTCCACTAACATCTGCCAAATTCCTGTTAGATCCAGCACTGGTTGATGAGCACTTACCAATGGTGTGAAACTTAATGCAAGTAACTAGTGGAAGCTTGGGAGCAATTAAATTTTAATCAGATATAAGTTCAGTTTTCAGCATTGTATGTTATCTCTAGTATCTAAATAGGTAATACCTACAATAATCCTCTTTTCTTGTAATCAGCAGCATTGAGCTGCAGAAAGAAAGAAAAGTAACTGCTTCAGAAGTCCCCTTCCCAAGAAAGCCACCCACCATATTAATAATGTCTGCAGCCTTTTTCTCTGACATCCCATCTGTATCGCAAATTACTAAGTTGTGTTTTCTAAGCAAATCCAAGCATCTGCCCTTCTCCTGGCTGCATTTCCTCAATCTCCCACTTGAGATGGCCCCTCAAGCCTGGCTCTGCTGGCAGGGCTGTTCATCTCACTGCTCTCCAGTGCTTTTTAGGCCAAAGGAGCAAGGCTAATGTTTCCTTTTGAAAGCACGTACAGCTTCCTTCCACCCTCCTTCCAGCATGCACCAGGTCACTCAGTGAGAGCTGGCTTTCGCCTGGGTTCTTGGCTTCTTCTTCCAGCTGTGCCTAGGGCAGTGGAACACCCCCAAACCTGCTCCAAATCCCTTCTCCCTATGGGCTACGAATTTACACATCTTTTGCCAATGGCTGCCTAATCCACAGCCTTCCCCATCCTTGTAAACATGCAGAATGAACACCATGGCTTCTCCTAAAATAAATCAAGCCTTTCTACTTCTTAGTAAGTGACAGATGCAAGTCACGGTCCTTTTACTATGCTGCCACAGTGGGATCAAAGCTTTCCCACTGCTCATCCAAGTTCAGAAGTCCCCTCTCATCAACCTAAGGACTGTTTCTGCATGGAAAAAATAGGACCAACATAGCAAGCAGAGCTCAGCACCTCTCAGGCTGTTCTTAACAAAAAACATACAGCCCAACATAAGAGTTGGTGGCTGAGGTCTGGGAACCACTCAGGGAAATGGAAGGATCCCTCGGAAAACCACTCTTCAGTACAAAATCTTTCTTTCAAGGCAGCCATGTGATCAGAGCCAGGCTTCGGGGAAATATAAAAGGCAGCAGCAGGCTCCTTGGCCGCAGAAGGCTACAGAGAAAGCAGAAGACATAACAGAAACTGTTTTCTGGTTTTTTTTTTTACTTCTCCACAAGTGAAAACATCCTAAACACACTCAGCAAGTGTGCTTAGGATATTTAGTAAGCAGCTTGGGGAAGTTAGATGAACAGCTGCCTGGAACTAATTCATCCATTTTCCTTTCTGTTAATGAATACAGACAATGGAAAATCAGTAGATGCAGAAACCCCACAATTTTTATGGATTTACAGACTGATTTTCTGTACCTCATCTAGTCATTTTTATGCCTGTGCAAAGTGATGCTACAGTTGGTGTAAAGTACTACTGAATTATCATAGGGATATTTTTACTCTCCATTTTTACTGGTGCGGCAAATGGCTACAGGTGGCAAAATGGCAAAAGAAAATGTGCAAAATGTGTCCTTTAGCAGAGAAAAGAAACATTCAGCAAAACTAAAAATGAAATGAATTTGCTATCCCACTGCAGTCTCCAGTTCAAATAACATGCAGGGATATGTACTACTCTGTCTCCAGTAAACCGTGTTTTCCCCTCTTACCTCTGCCCCAGATTTTTCGCATTTAAAGTGATGTGCAACAATCAGGATCTCTTTAGAGAAAGGCAGGAGGAGCATCAGTCCCAGTTGCAATTCTGTGCTGAAAAGCCTCTTTCTCTCATATTTCTCACCCAGTAAGACCTGTACCACACGATACATTTCTCTTGGTACATTACAGCTTGCAGTGCAAATCCAGCTGGATTAATGATAAAGTGCACTGGGCTCAAGGAGAGATTGAACACAGAATGAACAAACGGTGTTCTGAACGGCACAGACTCTCCTCGATCCTAGTTAAAGCTTTTTTACCCCAAAAAACACTGTGTAGGCTAAGAGAAACATCTTCATAAAATGCATGTGCAGCCATGAAACAATGTCCTTTCTTTAGTTAATGGCAAATTTTATGGCCATGGTCATAACGACAAGATTGCTATTCCCATGTGCAAATGCAAAATCCTTTCGAAGTTGAATATATCCACAGTTCAAAAATGCACCAAATCCCAAGTACAACTAAGAGAAAGAAAAGGGAAATTAAATTTCCAACCAAACCAGCAAGGAAAATGCAGCCCAGTACAATGTCACAACAGTATACACACTTGAATAAACCATCCCTCTTCAAAAATGCAAACAGAAACTCTACTTTTTCCACTGGCTCACAGACTATTAGAACAAGAAGGCATCATAGCCTCATCTGCTCTGATCAGCCAGTACTGTTACAACCCACATGCCAAAAATTCAGGCACTATCCAATCAGTTTCATTGTGCAACTGCTGAATCTGCTTGCTGAGAAAGCAGTGACTGTTAGACAAGAAAATGGCTCACAGCCTTGTATCTTTGATATAGGCTTTCAGTGCATTGAGTTACCACAAAGCTACTACAGCTAAACCCCAGAATTATTAAGCAGACCACAACAGGCTCATTACTGATCTTATTCAGTGTCATTTTGGCATGCATGCATGCAAAACTCATAAACAAACAAAAAGCCCTCCAGAAATTGTAGGTCAAGAACAAACAGACAAAATCTTCACTTCAAAAAGAAGAGAAAACCCCACCAATTTTCCAGGTGAAATTATCTATGTCTGTATTTGCTATCTAGAATGCAGTGAATAGCAGAGTCTCCAAAAACCATGGCAACCAAAATATGTGAGCAACATTTTTTTCTTTCTTTTTTTTTTTTTTTTTTTTTTTTTGTGTTTGTTAAATAGTTCTTCATATGGCTGAAATTCCTGCTTTGGTTTTTGAAATAAAAAGGTGGCAACTAGAAGGCTCCAACCTGGAGTGCGCCTGCTGGATGTGCCATGCATGACTTCAGGGCTTTGGGAGATTTTGCACCATGTTTCTCTGTCTTTTTTCTACCAACTGCATTCAGTCAAAGACTTCAGCTATCCCTCATTCTCAGACAGTATCTTCATCTGTGTGCATCTACCCTTGGAAAGAGTTTTTCTCAGAAGTAGCCACATCCAACAATATGAAGTATTTGGAAAGACCTTCCCCCCATTGCTATATATCTTTCTTTTACTTATAATTTTTTACCTTTGTCCACTTAAAGGTGCAATACTGTCAATGAAAAGTAGAGCAACAACCTGCATTAGGGCAACAGCCAAGAGAGAGTAGCAATTTACAGCTCTCTCTCTGAAGCAAGGGTAGAGATTATTACTGTCATTTAAACCCACTTCCACCTTGCACTTTCCACCATTTCCTGGTACTTTATAGCCCAGTATCTGACTTGAAGAGGAACTCGTCTCCTGCTGCTTGAGAACTGCCTGATACTTTAAGGCAATGTACATCTTGCTATCGACAAAATTAAGTCAAATAAAACCAATTTCCGGTCTGATATTAAACATTACCACAACCAAATAGAGAGAAAGCCAAATGAAAACCCCAAATGCTCAAGTGATTTCATAGATCAAAATCTCCACAGATCTGAACCCCTCCTACTGAAGATGAATGCCCTGTAGTACATTATAGTCTGAGCACTGTAAAATTCTGTGAGTTTTTAGCTATACTCATAATTTTAATTATCATGTACTACACTCCCTTATGCAACAGCTTAAATCCCACAATGTGATTATTTTTTTTTCCTGTAATACCATACTTCAGGAATAAACCTGGCTAAAAGAAGCATGAAGGGTTACAGCCTCAGTAACTATGCTGCAGATGGCTATGGTTCACCATTGCTTGGAGCTTTTGCTGTAACTGTGTGAAGCACCTTTGCGTTTTTAAAAGTGCTCAGCTGTCCAGTGAATAATAGCAGCTTCTTTAAAGATTTCTGATAAACTGCATCCATCAGCCTTTAAGTGAACACCAGAACAGGAAAAAAAAAAAAAAATAAAAAAATCTTAGCATCTTTGGACCTAGCAAAAGTTCCCCATATATATATTTTGTTTCTTTATTGTTCACTCGTGTGGCTTTTGGCCAGCTGCCCACAGAAATCCTTCCCTGTCTCCTGAGGCTGCAATCGAGTGACAGGAGATTTTTGTTCAGTTCATGCTGATCTGACAATGACTCGTAGTCCCCGACTCCGAACCTCCTCATCGAGCATGGGATTACAAAAAGCACCCTTTGCAACTCACCCCAAGAGCCCTGACACAGCTCCAGGAAACAAAGCACATGAGCAGATGCATCCGTGCCATTTAAATACCGGGATGCAGGTTAAAACAAACCTTTAAGCAGCAAAGTAAATGTACGATGTGCCTCCTCCTCCCCACTAACAGGCAAGGCGCAGGGAAGCAGTAGCTGCAGTACCACCCTGAGGACACAAAGAGTAGAGCCAAGGCTGCACCTCAGCCCTGCCTGCAAATTGCAGTGAGTATTCCCCATCTTTTTCCTAGTTTTCCCTTCTGTTTAC
>JAOEHY010037800.1:0-13766 GCA_025447955.1 Psilopsiagon aurifrons
GTGCAATGTATAAATGCCACATCAAACCAAGCTTAAAATGGGGTGGTTTTAATGCTGGTTATTGAACTCAGAACGTGCTGACTCAGAGTGGCTCAACAGGCGGGACAGCCCTGCGGGGATGGATTCACATCCGACACCGCTCCTTAGGCTGCATGTCTGCCTGTGGCAGATGACACACAGCGCGTTGGAAATGGAGCCCCAGGCTTTGCAGCAGCAAAGATCCCTCTTCTAAGCCTTGCCTTAAGGACTGTATATGGTAGGGTAGCTGCTGCTTGGTAGGTGGCTGCTGTATGGGGTAGGAGTGATGCTCAGCACCCGGCTCAGGGAGGCAGGTTAGGGTCCAGCACGGTTTCCCCCCTTCACCACCCTTTGTGTTCTCTCCCCGCAGAGCAGAGCGAAGGATTCCATTGCAGGGAGGAGTGCCGCATCCTGGGCCACTCGGACCGGTGCTGGATGCCCCGCGGCGCCGTCCCCAGCCGCGCCAAGTCCCCCGAGCACGGGAGGAACGTCATCGCGCTGTCCATCGAGGCCACGGCGGTGGACGCGGAGCCTTACGCAGACTGCAGCACAAAAAGGACCTTCGCCACCTTCGGCAAGGAGGGCGCTGAGCCCTTGGCCGAGGAGCGCCTCGCCAACCCCAAAGGCAAAAGAACGGTGGACCCGGCCGCCTGCAGCCCCAAGGTGAGCGGCGCCGTCCGCGAGGCAGGCAACGGCTGCGAGGCCGTCAGCCCCGTCACCTCGCCCCTCCACCTGAAGAGCCCTTTGGCCGGCAAGCCGTCGGCTCCGTACAGTGCCGGGCACTGCGCCGGCAACCGGGAACGGGAGCCCTTTGGGAACACTGGTCCTTCCCGGCCGACGGAGGCAGAGCCCCGTGGGGCGGACAGCGAGAGCGGCACGCAGGAGGGCAACCCGCTCCTGCAGGAACGCCGGGATAAGGACTCGCCTGGCGCCCGGAGACTAAAAGACATCGTCCTCTGAGCAGCACCCGGTGAGAGGAGGAGGAAGAGGAGGGACCGCACGACTCCCAGCGCAGATTGTTTTTACCGCTTACCAATGGTTCACAGATTGCTGTATTTAAAAGCTTTCCCTAAATGTATTGTTTATAAATGAAGCTATCGTTAATGTGACAATCCCACTTGGCTCAACAGGCAGCAGGGGTGTGCAGCCCGAGCAAAGTAGCTGGTGGTTTGCTTTTGGGTGGTGGGGGGCAGAGGTGAGACATCCCCCTCCCTGCTCCTCTGCAGCGCTCGGTGTCCCCTCCTCGGAGTTTATATATTTTTATATCAGTTCCCATTCCTGGAGAGAATTGAACGGCAAATTCCTTATCCAGACCTCTTTAGCCATCACCCCGGTGGTTTTGTAGTCCGGACAAAGCAGCAGCCGTTCCCTGTGTGCCGCTGCTCAGTGTGACACCGGGGTGAGTGTTCATTCGCCCAACACGAGGCTGTTTGCATTTCAAGATGTTGCTATTTTGCTATGGACACCCCTGCATTTATGAATCCTTTTGCTGTCACATGCTTATCTGTACTATTCCTGTATTTGATATTGCAAATTCCTGTATGTGTGGTGATGGCAAAAGGCTTCCAAGCTTAACAAAAATGAAAAGAACCAGAATTCACCATCATCTAACCTAAACTTCGGGGACCCTGCAGCCTGCAACCCGCTGGAGCCAGCGCTTCTCCCAGCCCTCCATCACCTGAAGCCTCCCCCAGCTCCTGCAGGGCAGTGCCAGGGCATTAAGGGAAGAGGTTTTGGGGGGGAATTTCTGCCTGGATCGCAGTTATTGGATGCACTGTGCTGAACTTTTCCCCCTTCCCCATTTCTTTTCCATCGTTTCAAGGCAATGCATGGAAAGCTTTTTTTTCCACAAGTTGATTGGTTTGGTTTCTTTCCAGTTGCCAGGGTTAGCTGTCCTCCATCTCCAGTCCTATCCAAGCCAAAGGGATGGAATTATTGAAGAGATCTCAATTACCTTCTCAATTAGGCACACACTCCCAAGTCAGCATTTCCCAGGCGTGATTATGCCAAGTATGTGTCTGTATGTGTCACCATGGCATGGATTTCAGGCTGTTCTGATTTCTTTCCATCCCTGCATCATAAATAAGTATGGAATGAGCAATAGCGACGTTAATTTAGGGGCAGACAGGTGATGTGTAACAATGCTACTAATTCAATTAATGTGCCTTCTTAATGGAGAGAAAATTAAAGCAATTCATTATTTTTGCTCAGAATTGAGGACTTTTTCCTTTTTTGTGTGGGTACAGATTTACTCATATAAAAACGGTTCCAAAATTGAGCTACTTTCATAGCCACTTTGTAGAAGGGAGAGAGGGAAAGGGGCTTCACAGCTCCCTGCTCTCTTGCAGTGGTGATTCCTCGGTGAGGTATGAGTAAGGTAGGAGGATTGCAGTTAGTGTATTACCATTGTGATTTATAATACACAATCAGTGTATTACTATTATGATTAACCCTTCACTGGACAGATTTTCCTCCCCCGAATAATGTTTCCTAGAACTGAAAATGGATTATGGAAGGGGAAATGCATCGCTCTTGCCAATGGTTGCTGTACCAGCAAATTGAGCTTAGTGGTTTCTAGAGAAAGAGGCCTTCTAGGTCTACATCTTGTGGTAAGAAACGTCTTACTTTGATTTCTTTGAATGAAAAACATCAACAAGAAAACAAGCTCCGATCATTACTATCCTCCAAACTACGTGAAGCTCCAGCTTTTATTTCTTCAGGGCAAATGGATCCTGCCTGAAGGCATGGCTTGTCACAGGCAGGTCCGCAGTAACTCTCTTCCCCTTGCCACTTCCTAGGGCCAGGAATTGGGAAAGAACCGATGAAAGATGAGATTTGTGATGCTTCCCTTGCTGGTGTTGATGACTACCTCATTCAGCTCCCATCCCACGCGCTAACGTGATGTCCTGCATCCCTCTGGAAAGCGGAACGGGGATTTTCCCCTCTCTTCTGGAGTTTAGGCCCATTTTTCAGGGATACGTTCTTTCTGTTCCTGCCTGTGTGCTGTTCCTGCTGTCATTGCGGTCTGTGTTTCTTTTCCCCGAATGTGTGTATCAAAGAAGAAAGGGGCTGGCTCGGGGCTGTTGGAGTAACTGGGTGTTCTGGAACTGTGAGGCTGGGTTTATGCTGATGTTGCCTGGTTTTTGTCGTCTCTTTAGGGGGAAAAGCTTCTTGTATGTGTTTGCTGAGTGACAGAGCCTGTGATGTCAGATCATAGAATCCCAGACTGCTTTGGGTTGGAAGGGACCTTAAAGCTCATCCAGATTCCATGCGCAGGGACACCTTCCACTAGAGCAGGTTGCTCCAAGCGCCTGTGTCCAACCTTGAACACTGCCAAGGATGGGCTCTTGGCTTTGCAAGGCAACAGCCCCCCATCACCCCATTGTCCATCCCCACCTCCAGCAGGATAGGACCTGGCTGCTCCCCATTTCAGGTTCCCCATCATCATCACCATCACCCCCAGCTGCCCGAGGAGCCCTGGCTGTTGGTTCCTGTTGAGCATTGCCCTCTGCCTGCAGAGCTGCCAGCACCAGCCCGGTGCTTTGGATGAAAACTAGATGCTAACTGAAAAGGAAGAGAGGGCAAACCCACCAGGAACATTCTCTAATTCACCCAGAGGAAACGTTAACGTTCCGTGCCACCCTGAATAACAGCGCAGCCGAGGATGGATGTGAAATAATTCTGCATTAAAAGGGGGCACTAAAGAGGTCACTGAACCCTTATGCCTCCAAGAAAACCATTTCAGCACCAGTTTTCCAGGCTGCAGCCGGGGATGCCGAGTGAGGGGCCCTTCCTGGCACATCCTCGCTGTGCAGGGGCAAGCAGAGAGGCTCCTGAGTGTGTTGCTGCCCCTGTCACTGTCCCTCTGTGTTGCTGGAGATAAGTTCAGGGCTCTGAGCACATCTGTTTTGGGGTCATTTTCTTTGTTGCATTGAAACTGGCCATGCAAAACCGTTCCGTGCTGTGGGGTGGGCAGGGAGCACGTGGGAAGGGGGTTCCAGATGTCATTATGGTGCTTTTGAGTAACTTCAACCTGTCCTCAGATTTGGTTTAGGAAGAATCGCTGGGATCTCTTGGGTTTCCTGCAGCCAAACTCGCTGTGCTCCCCTTTACCCAGGAGAGCAGCACCCAGCTACGATTGTCCCCCGAGCATGACGAGGACCAACTGGAGCATCCCTGGGGATGACCCCCCCCCGTGCTGGCTCAGGGACTCTTCCCTGCTCCATGGGGAGCCTTTCCCTAACGGTGGGATGATGGAGGGATGGGGAGGATGAGCACCGTCCTGCTGAGGTTGTTGCCATTGCCTGTGTGTTGTGAAGCTGGAGGTGGCCTGTGGATGATGACACGTTGTGCAGAAGTGGATTCCTTTCTATTCATTTCTCTTTTTCCTTTTTCAAATAGGAGAGAACCAGTTCCTTTTGTAAAGAACACTCTGATGAATATGTTGGAATTATTCTTGGGATGGGGAGGGGGGAAAATAATACCTAATGATGAATGGAAACACATTTGTCTGTCATTGGGGGAAAGTGATGATCTTGGCTGCTCCAGCTGTGGCTGATGCCTGGTCCAACCTGTGAGCCCAGCTGCGAGCACTGCCCAGGCGGATCCTTCACGAGCGTCAGCTGATGTTCAGCTGATCTAAGCTGGGGTAGAACCTTCAAACACACCCATTGCAACCGGTTTTCCACACCGGCGAATCCAGTGGGAGCCGGGATGCCAGCAGGCAGGGCTGCCGCGGGACTGAGCGCGGCGCGTCTCGTCTCGTCATGGTGTGTCTCCGAGTATATGAAGAATCAAGTGTTGTATATGCTGATCTGTATGTTATGTACATTTCCACAGTGATTGAATCATTGTAAACAGCAACATGGATAAAAAGAAGCAGCACCATTCTGTCTATTTTATGAAGATGATAAAGCAGCTTTATTAAGTTATTACAGTTCTGTTTCAATGGTGAACCACACTGGGTTGGGGTTTTTATTTTCCCATCCGAGAACTTTGTTTTCCACCTCAATGTGATTTTCTTTTCTCTGCTTTGAGCATCTGATGCATTTTAGTATTAAAGCAATTATTGAATAAAATGGAAAGTAAGTGTTTGGTTAAACACGCCTGAGTGGGTTTGCTTTGATGGGCTCCAGGTCCTGCAGATGCCAGCTCATGGCTGGGTGCCCGTGTGGTCCCCTGGGTGCCACCTCAGCCTGTTCCCATCCTGCTCCCCCTATTTGGCACCCAAGAAGCTGCAAACCTCAGGTAGAGCTTTCCCCCCAAGGAGGGGCTGTCACCATCCTCACATCCCCCCCATCTCCAACACACACTTGATGCATGGTACAGAAGAGGAATTTTCTTCCCTATTTCAGGACTCTTGGGGAGATGGTGAGGAGCATCCACCGCCTCTGGATTGGTGGAGCACTTTAACGCATGGAGCATCCAAGAGCTCTGTGGCTACCAAGGGTAAATGTCCTCCCCAGTGGCCTCTGCTCATTCAGTGGCTCAGCCAGGGTGAGACCAAAGTAGAACTGGAACCAGAGCAGCGTCATGGGGAGCCCCTTCCCGGGGGTGGGAAGATGCTTGAGCTGAGGCTGAGCATCACCCTGCATGGCTGGGGCGCACAGGGAGCAGAGGGCAACAGTTTGACCATGTCTGGATGGGCCCCCACCGCTGTAACCCCATGGTAAAGAGGGTCTGGCCAACGTCCTGGGTCAGTTCCAGCACAGGTGGGGCTGTGTCTGTGCAGCGCCCAGCAATGATTTGTCCCTCATTAGTGAGATGCTTGGCAGGTGGGTCAGAGGAGATAAACCCAGGCTGTGTGGGGTGCATGCTGCTCGGCCGGGCTGGTTTGCAGATGGGCATCTGTGCCTGAAGAGTTTGTGGGCTGTGCTGCAGCATCCTGAAGCTGGGGACCCGAGGCCGGAGCTGTGCCAGCACCATGGGCTCATCTCCCAGGTAGGAACTGATGCTGTTTGTGGGGAATGGTTTTGGTGAGCAGGGAGGTGGAGGAAGGCAGTCAGCAGTTGTGGGGCTGCCTGGCTGCGGTGGGGCTCACTGGGGCAATGCAAAGCCCAGCCTGAGACTGGGGATGGGGCTGAAACCTCCCCAGGCATCCCAGTACCTCTGTCCCCAGAACCTGATGGGTTCTTGCAGGCACTGGGCTGGCTCCTGCTTTAACAACCCCCTTCCGATGCCATTGGGAGCTCAGTGGTGTCAGGTTGGTGGCATGTCCCTGATGTGCCACTGCTGCCCTCCCCGTCCCTTCCAGCACCCCCCAAAGAGCTGCAGCGTCTCCTCTGCTGAGGCAGCAGCAGGGTTGAAGTTTGCATCAATAACAGTGCCAGGGAGGATGATGGAGCGGCTGCTGCGGACGGATGGAGAGGGATGCTGCTTCCCAGTGCGCCTGTCTGGGAGCAATGCTGGCCCCAGCTCCCTGCTCCGGGGCTCCTGAGCTGGAGCAAACCCCAGTGAGGTCCATGCACTTTGGTGATGAACAGGAGATCTGGGCACTGCTACCAACCAGAACTGCCCTTGGGGACACAGCCTGGGGTCCCTTGTGCCCCGCAGCATCCTCAGGTGATGCTGTGCTGGTTTTACCTGCTCACCCACGGCACAGAGGTTGCCTGGTGCTGTGCTGCACCCCACTGCAGAACCCCCCACCATGGCTGTGGTGAGGAGCACAGTGAAGCCAGGGAGAATGAGCTAGCAAAGAAAGCAGCCAGCCCTCACTGGTTCAGTGATGGGGGTCAGAGCCTGTTCGTAGATGTGCATCTCATTTATGTTTCTTCTGGACACTTTTATATTTTATGTTAAACTGGGCTATCAAAATGGAGCCAAATTGGATTAACAGCAATGAATTATCATACACTTTGACTGCTAAGCCCACAAAGACAAGAACAAATAAATTGGAGGGATCAAAGGCCTGAAAGCACTGAGCGAAAATATGTATATATAATGTATTGCTGTTTGAAGCAGGGCCCTGCAAACACGGAGTATTGCAGGGGGGACAAAGGTCCCCATCCCGCATTGTTATTGCTCCCAGATCCAGGCTCTGCTCCCATAGGGAAAGGTGTGTGATTGGCTGCCTGCGACTCTCCTGCCGCAGGCAGAAACCCAATGGCACTGCAGCCCCAGAGGAGTCTCCCTGGTTTAACTTGCATCTGGGTTCTGTTTTGTGGTGTCCTTTTCTTTGGAGCATGATGCAACCGAGCGTCCCCAAAGAGCCATCAGAGAGCAAACACAGGTACGTGTATACAGAGCTCACCTCTGCCGCTGCGCTCCGCTCCTTTGGGTACGGAGCGGGATGCAGCAGGATGCTGCTCTGGGGACAAACCCTTTAGCATCGCGCCGTGGTTGGGGGTGTCTGAGCAGCTTCTGTGGGGATGTGGTTGGTGGCTGCGGTGCGATCTGTCCCTGCAGCCCCAGCAAAGCAAAACCTGCAGCAGAAAACCCTGCCGTGGCACTATCCATTAATACAGATAAAGGATTGAGACACAGGGCAAACAATATTAACCCCATCACTGATCAAGCTTAAAAGCTTTTCCCAGGAAAAATTGTCTCTGGATCGCAGTTAAATAATGGGTGGGGGATCGGTGCCTGCAGGAGCCTCTGCTATGTGCACTGGGTGAGGGAAGGTGTCTGGGACGGCAGCAGAGGGGCAAAGGCAAACCTGATCCCTTGGAAAGCTTTAGGGTGGAAGATACTCAATGTTGTCCCAGTGCTTTAGGGGTAGAGGGTGCAAGAGCAGAGCAGCAGCCTTGGCAAGAGCTGGTCTGTGCTGCCTGAGGGTGATGGATGGTGTTCTAAGGCTGAAATAAAAAGGAATTACGATAATAGAACCTCCAAGAGAGATGCTCAGTGCAAGGGTTTTCAGCTTCCCGGACCAGGCAGGTGCTGGTTGCATGGTCTGGCCCTGCTCCCTTGCTTTCCCCTTTCCAGCCCCAAACCTCTGCTTTTCCACTGCACCCTCATTCCCCAGCCCCTTTTGGAGGCAGCTTCCCTGCCCATGCAGGTGGATGCTGTACCACCAGCGTGTTTAAGCATCTCCCATCACTTGTGGCAGGCTGTGCTGGCATGAGACCCCAGCATGTCAGCCCCCCTCCGCAGTGCTGAGGCATCTCCATAAGGCAGGGTCCGCGTGGGTAGGGCCAGGGTGGGGGGTCCAGGGACCATAGGGATGCTCCATCCCAGCCGTGCTATGAGAAACCTGCTGCTGCTCCCTTGGTACCCATGCAGAGAGCAGGCAGAGGCAGGGTTGTTTTGACTGGGAAAGACAAAATGAGCAAACAGCATTCTCCAGGTTCCTTTCTGCTCTCTCTCCCTTTTTTAACTTCTCTGATAACGAAAAGAGCCTTTTTCCCCTCCCCTCCCCGCCTCTGCTGCATGCCAGCTCAAAGGCTGCTCTTTATTTATTTGATTCTCTGTAAAATTGATCTTATTCTCTTTGGAGGAGTTAGGTTTAAATCACAGGATGAAATCCTGGCCCCAGTGAATCAATACCAGATCTCCTATCAGCCTCAGCCTGGGGTGGAGTTTTTGGCCATGGGGCTTTGTTTCCCAGGGAGAAAATGCCATTTGCTGATGGAGGATGCTTTTGTCCTTGTCCAGCAAGCTGCTCCCAAGGTCTCTATTAAAGCACATCACTTTTGGTGTCCCACTGCTCCAGCCCCACCTGCCTGTGCTTGTGATGGAGACAAGGGCTGAAGCCTCCTGCTCTAAATGTCAGTGGGAATCCTTCAACCCTCCTCTTGCTTACTCCCTGCCTCTGTTGGGATGGCCCCCATAGATGTGAAGGTGTAGCACAGTGATGGCCAGCCTGGCTGATGAGGCAGGAGCTGTGCTCAGGCAGGAGTGAGCTCTGTCTCTCTGCATCCCCATGGCACAGGGGTGGTGCCCAGCACTGACACCCACAGCCTCTCCCTTTCTCCCCTCTTTTTCCCTCCTGTTGCCATAGCAACTGCATCCCGCCTCTTCACAGGTGATGGGGGCTGCCTGGGCAGCCTGAGCACCTACCAGGGCCATATGCAGGATGCGGTCCCTGCAGGACAAGGGTTATCCTGGCTCTCTTTCACCTGCAGCAGGTCCAGCATCCACAATGCTGGGGCTGGAAGGTAGCAGGTACCCCTGTGTGACAACATCCCTGTGGTGGCACCGTGAGGCTCCCCTGAGGCAGATGGTACAGCAAATCTGTGTCTTTATCGGAGGATACCAGGAGTATTCAGCTGCTTTTGATGTCTCCAAAGAGAACTGGGATAGTTCTTGATCTGCTCTTAAATAAGTTATCGCCACTGCTATTAACTCGCATTAAGCTGCAGAAGATGCGGGGCTCAGCACACAGGATGGGATCCTGTGCTCGGGATGCGCAGCCACAGGGAGCAGCCCCGGGAAAGAGGCTTTGGGGGATTAAATATTTGATGTGTGAGTTTATTTTGGCCTGAGCCAGGCAGGAATTGCGGCACTTCCAGAGGAGGAGCAGTCTCAGCTGGTTTGGGGTTGGGTTTGCACCTCCATTTCTCTTGGTGCTGTTGCTGCAGTTGTATTCCCATGTCATTCCCAGCACATCCCTGGCTGTGGGGGCCCTGCCTGCAGCACACCCTGTGTCCACATATATCCGCACATGGGTGCTGGGGCAGCTCATCCCTCTCGAAGGTGTGCCTCGCTGCTTTGGTTTCAGTACACCCGGATCCCCTTCTTACCCCGCCTCTTTGCTTATTCCTCGCTGCAGCAAGGAGGGGGTTGCAGTGCTTCATGTCCAGGAGGTCTTTGGTGTTAACAGAAATGTTGACAGGTCAGGCTGTGGTTTTTAAATGCTACTTTTTCTCTCCTGCCCATTCCCTTCGGATTCTCTCCCCACCAGCAGCACCTTTAGCATTTACCTCACCCGAGCCCTCTAAGCAAATCTTATCTCTACGTTTATTGCATCTTTGGGAATAGTAATTTTCAAGTCAGCTTTCACATTACTCCGTATTTGTAACTACTCCTCTGTCGAGGGAAAACGTGGCTCTTTATTAGTTCTCTGCCTGATACAAAGCATTTAATTTGAACAGAAACCACCAAGAGAGAGATACATATTGCTTTTCATAACCAAAGTGTCAACATCTTGACCAGCCCGTAGCTGAAGCAATCTTTACCATATGGTGGGGTTTTAGGCTTTAACATCACATCTGCATCCCTACTGCCTCTCCTTTCATTCTGGAGATGCCGCGCTGGTGATAAAAGGCGCTGTCTGCATGTCCTTCCTCAACGCAAGCACAAAAGGACCCCTCAGCTGGTAAGGAACTGAACCAGATATACAATAGCTGTGGCTTCCCACTGGCTTGCCACTCAATAGCTTTCTGCTATGCAGTAAAAGGGGAAAAAAAAATGGGAAGGAAAAGAACAGCAAGGAAGGGAGCATGTGTTGGGAAAACAAGCCCTTGTAAATCCCGGGAGGGCATGGCTGCTAGGAATAGCGACTAGAACCAGGCTGAACCAAGAAGAAACTGTTTTTCCTGTATTCCTGGTAAATGGAATGCTAGCAGCAGCTTCACTGAAGCTCAGGGGTCTCCAAAGCATCCAGACTTGGGTTTAAGGAGAAAAAATGGAGCTATGTTAGCGTTGGGGTTTATTGCGATGTAAAATGTTGACTATATTAAAGTCTGCTGAATCCTGGTGGAGGGATGGGATGTGCAGGGTTTCTAGTCCACAAGCATGTTCAAAGCCACAGTGCAGTTGGAAAGCGCTGTATCTGCTGCTGAGCAGCAAGCAAATGGCTTGCACGAAGTGGGAACAGGGATGCGCTGATGGGATGGAGACGGCTCAGAACATCCCTCTGCTTTCTGCCTGTCCCCGCTCCCAGCCAAGGATGCTGGTCCCAAACCCCTGCACTGCTTCTCCCCATCCCTCCTGAAGGATGCCAGGAGGTTTGTTCCTTCAAGTGTGCTGTGAGCTTCAGTCCTCCTCCTCCTGGCAGCTGGATTTCTTGGCATGCCCTCAAAAAGGCTACAAATGCCCATTTTGATTGTATTGAGTCTCTGCCACCAGGTCCTTCCCCTTCTTACCTGGGCTGGACCAGAGTGCTGACCATGAGCAGGAGACACAGGACTCCATCCCCATCCCACTTCTACAATGGATGTTTTAAGTCCTGTGCTGTCTTAGACTCCTGCCTATCCTTTTTCCTATCCCTTGGGCCTCAGACCTTGTCCTCCTGCCTTCCCACACCTCTTTCCACATCCTTCACATCTTCCCAGAGCCTGCGGGCCTTGCTTGGATGCAAGGAAGGGCAGGGTCAGGCTCTGTGCCCTAAACTCCTGCCTCAGCACTTTGCATGCCGCATAGCATTCTTATTGTACTGCTGTAATGGGAAGTCATGCAGCTCTGAACCCCAAATACAGAGCTTTGTAAGAGTAGTGGCTGGAAGAATCTGCAGATAATTCAGTCCTGCCTCTCCACTGAAATAGGATGATAATACAATACAGTGGAGAATCGCTAATACAATCCTATTTTTATACTTGCACTTTCATGTCATATTAGAAGAAGATTCGACTTTTAGATCTTTTTTAGCAATTTAGCACAGTGAGGATTTCATTATACTGACAGAAGTATTGACAAAAAGAAACACATTAGAATAGGGAGGATAATGG
Source organism: Psilopsiagon aurifrons (assembly GCA_025447955.1). Lineage (NCBI taxonomy): Eukaryota > Metazoa > Chordata > Aves > Psittaciformes > Psittacidae > Psilopsiagon > Psilopsiagon aurifrons. The sequence continues at coordinate 11,625 of JAOEHY010037800.1, forward strand.
TCCTTGGGAAGAGGAAGTTTTGCACGGCTTTTCATTTAAAACTGGAGTGGCCAAAGTAACAGGCACTGTGCAGTGGGGAATAATCCTGCATTAGCAAAGGGGTGGACTAGGTGACCTTTTAAGTCTTGCCACAGACTAATAGAAGTCGGAGATGGAAGAGTCTTTCAGGTCACATCAAACGCTTCCTCCAACCCAGCGCAAGATTATTTCCTGATCTATTTGATGGTGGGGTTTTTTCCACGTCTAAAAGTCCCAAGTCGCGAAGCTTTCTCTTCTCAGGGGTCGTTTTCACACTCTTTTACCCGGTAAGCGGGCGCTTAACTTTGCGCCATCATTAATTCCCCTGCATGTACGGCTCGGTGGGATTTAACAACTTTAATTGGATTACTCGCAGCCTGCAAAGTTAAGCACCTGCATCAGGCTTTGCGAGAGGGAGGTTTAACAGATCTTAGCATTAAGTTCTTCTCACTTTTGCACCTTAATCTTTATGCAGCTTCTCGGTCCTCTCACCTTCCCTGCTTCAGCCTCTCGGGCAGCTCTCACCTTCCCTGGCGCTGGTGGTGCAGCCATGCAAACCTCTCCTCTCCAGGCCAGCCGTGACTCCACACGTGAGAGGTGCAGAACTGCATCACCTCCGGCAGCGTGGCTCCTGGCACCACATCTAAACCAGTTTTGCTCCTGCTGCACTGAACAATTAAAGCACTTTTCCTCCCGGCTCCCTGCCTGGTTGGGAGCAAGGAGAGAAGCAAGCGTAGGGATGCAGGTTGGGATGGTGGGATCACCCAGCAGGCAAGCTGGCAAGGTGGTGAACCTCGCTCGCTGTGGCTCTGAGACAGGAGGAGGAGAAATGTTCCCATTCCATCTGCTCCCAGCCTTCTCGACTAGGTACCCGCTTTCCACACCGAGAGCAGATGTTCCTGCTGGAAATAGGCTTTCCTTCTGAAGCTGGAGCCATCACTTTGCATTAGAGCCTGCAAGCCTGCTTTCTGCCTTATAGTGCTTGCCCTGCTGACAGGGTGTAAGGCACAAAACATTTTAAATGAAGATCTTTACAATTGTGAACATGCTGCAATAAATATTAATGCTCACTAGTTAAATGGAGAACCAGCGATTTATAGGACTGCTGGGGATGCCTTTCCTTAAGTGCCACGCCATGGTCCGGGCTTGCTCCGTGTTCCCCAGCCTTGACTCACCATTGCACTTTGGACAGTGATGTTTCTCTTTTCCTGCTTCCTTAGGGATATGATAATGCCATGCCACGTTTGCCACCCTAGGGACTGTGCGCAGGTGGTTTGCAGTGAGGATTTGAATCCCAAGCTGTTGTGGCCGGCTCCAGCAGGATGCTGTATGAACCATCCACGGGTGTCCGAGGACCACCCTGCAAAGCCCATGTCATCCCAGCATCCCGGGCATATTTGCAGCCCAGATTCCTTCTTCCTCTGTTTAATCCTCTTGGAGGGAGAGGCAAGACCCTCATGTAGCTGGGGGTGCAGGTGAGCACTGGTAGAGTTGTCTTGATTGTTGAATAAAAGGCACTTCAGGAGTGTGACCTATTGCTATTACTTAACATATTCCTTTGCTATGGCAGAGATCTGAATAGGCTGATGAAGGTAAACGCTCAGGTTCTATTGTTTCCCTGGTGAGCTGCACACAGAGCTTTGACCAGCTCCAGCCCAGCTCTTCGGCTGCCTCTTGCCTCCTGACCAGCCATGCATTGTCCATGAAGGAGGTGGATTTTCAGCAGAGACAAAAGCAAGCCAAAGCCTCTTTTAGATTTTAAGCTTGAGTTCATCCAGAGGAGACAATTTACTTCTCTCTGTTGTTTCCAGCATCATTCATCCCTTCTGTTGTGCTCTGTAGAGGCTGAGCAGGGGATATCGTCTGAAAGAAGATTCCCTTTCAGGGTCTTTGATGTTAGGTTTGTTATATGTATATCTGAAAAGTACTTCTGCCATGACAAAGCTGGGTACTACTGCTGGGCTGATGTGTGTGTGAACCGTGGCAGTGATTAATCCAGCAGCACCGTGTGGGTTTGCCACTGAACGCCCCACAGTGTGGGCGAAGCAACAGCGCATTGGATTTCAGTTGGTCACAAAGGGGATGGAGTAGTTTTCCAGTTTTCCTTGTCCTCAGGGGTGTGTG
>JAOEHY010037801.1:0-33543 GCA_025447955.1 Psilopsiagon aurifrons
GCAGAGCATGAGGCTCAGAAAGTCCTTGGCCAGACCAAACATCACTAAGCCATAACTAAAACCACTGGTGTTATCAGCACTGTTCTCAGGCCACAAGCCAAAAACACAGCACTGCACCAGCTACTAAGGAGAAAGAAAAAATGACAGCTGCTGCTGAACCCATGACATCATGCTTCAAGGACATGAAAGAGTCCTTTTTTTTTTTATACCACCACTAGAACTACAGAAAGCTGTAAGAGTTTGTCTTACAAAACATCTGCAAGGCTTCCCTAAAAAGTCTTCCCATTTAAGAAAGTAAAACTGTATCCATAGAGCACCACTCCCAAGATTTCTTTACACTAAGCATTCATGAAATTTTGACTGTGAAAACTTAGTAATAAAGTTATTTCAACCTCAAAAAAGAATACCTTCATAAAGTATTGTCTCATAAAACATATATTTCCCCAGTCTGTATCAGTCCACCCCCTAACTCTTTCCACTGAGGTGACTTCAACCCCTCTACAGTTACCAATTTATATTCCTTGTTTGGGCCAACATTTAAAATTGCTGGCATGCAAAAGACTGTTCCACAACAGTACTGGTATTCTCACTCATTATTAGCCTATTTCACTCACAGACTGCACATTAAATAAATTTAAATATTTAATACTGAACTTCCTTAACTGGAAAGTGAAGACTTAAGGGAGTTCTTGAGTAACTATGGAAAAGAAACATGAACTGATCATGAACATGTATGCAATTAATAAAACAAGTATTTTACATTTCTAAGACATGCTCACTGAATTCTATTAAAAGAGCTTTAAAAAAATCTAATAAGTTATATGTATCCCATAAGCCTGTGTCCAGATGCATATGAAAAGCACCAGTGTGAACAGTACTGGAATAAACAGCAGCATGCCAGAAATTAATTTCTGCTTTGCTCACTGTTAGCGTTTTTGACATTTCAGTGTAAGCACACAGAAAGTAAGTGCTCCATTTAATGCAGATTGCTAGTTATCAGATTCTAAGGTTATTATACTAAATTTAAAGTTGCAATAACAGAAGATACTGAACCCATTAAACCAACATTTTTTTTTCCCCCTCATTAGAAGCATGCAAACGAATTCTGAACGGTCTTCTATTACCATCTGGTGGTAAAAATACGTTACTTGGAAGCCCTGCAGTCCCCAGAGTGGGACTTTACCACATACACACCACCATGCGTAGACAGTGAGCACACATGTAACTCCTGAGACTTTAGAGATAAAACTAGCAAAAGCAGCATTACACAGAAGATTAATGAGTATGCACTTTAACTTCATGTACACAGTTTCTTATAAAGAAAAATTTTACTTGAACATTCATTTAGAAAATTACAAAGGGTCTAATTTTACTCATTTTACATTATAAAGGGCTGAATATCTGATATAGACTGAACATCTATGAAAAGCTACTTGCTCAGCATTTAGTAAGCCAGAAGCTTGGACTTTTTGGCTGGTGAAACAGTGGATAGAGAACAGTTCACATAATCAATATACTTACAACTTCAGCTTACCTCAAGAGGCATTAGTCTGATTAGTGTTGCAAAGCACTGAGTAGCCATAAAACGCACACTGTTTGTCTGATCACTCATTCTACCCAGAACTGGAACCACTAGAAGAACAATGTATGGAACAATACCAACATCCAGCTGCTCCATTACACCTAGATCAGTTATTAAGGAAGTAAGTTTTCACCAGTTCAGGATTGTCTGACATGAATATATACCTGGCAGATTTCCCACTCAACAGGTAAAAGTCATCAATTCCTTACATGAACAAGATTTCTACTAACAAAGCAATGGGGTGCAGAGGAGAGACAGAGGTCTCATCCACCCAGACTTGGCCCAGTGAATTCCATGGTTTGAAGAACTGAATTATCTCCACCAAAATTTCATTAAAATAAAGGCAACAGAAATGAAAACTTCTTCTATTTCTTGCTTACGGGAAGAACGTAGCTTATGATTTAATTCCTCCCCCCATTTTTTCAGGCAGTTTTTGTTCACCCAAATTAAGCAACTGCAAAGAAGTTTCCACATTTTTGAATGCTCACACAAGGATACATGCAAGTGCTTCAATTGCACCTTCTTGTTTTGTGTTGTCATCTATTGCTCCCAACCACGGCAGAACTTTCTCTAGAAAGATATTCATTGTTTCCATGGTAGCTATTTTGCTCATAACACCTACACAACGAGCAGCCATGTGCCTCACTGCAGTGCTGGGATGTTGAAGGCACATATAAAGATGACTCAAGTGCTGTATTAACTGAACAGAAGAAAAGGGTGGAGAAAAGATTAATATGAATTATAAAGAAATTACTGAGTTATTTTCAATTAAACAGTCTTATAGTCACTGCCGCCTCCCAAAGAATGCCTGAAATGGCTCCTTCACAAGGTTTAATTGCTTAGAACTGAAAAAATCCTCTAACAGATGACAATTGAACTTAGAATAAGTATTACTCCCCAATACAGAGTAACAAAACATTTAGGGTTTTAGACAAAATGAAAATGAAAGAAGTCCTTGGTAATTAAGGAATTGTTTTACACTGGAAAAATACAGTACTTAGTACTCAGAGCTTCATAGAAAGAAGTTATTGCTTAAATACAGATATGTAGATTTAAAAATTTCCAGCCTGCAAATTCATCCTGGCCTCCTCCAACTTATGTTTAGGCAGATGAGCTCTGTGCTGGGAGTCTTATTAACTGTGTGACAAAACACCCAGAAAGAAATTCCCATCTTCCCAAGGAAGCATGTGTGTATGTACATGTCTTTCTCATCAGCACAAACACATTTTTATGTCAGGTATCTTAAAGAGATGGTCAGGTTTTTCCTAGCATGGAAGTCCTTAAATATTTGCTTTCCACCCTCTTTTACTTCCTATGGAAGTTTTTTCTTTTTAAACATGTATACAGTATTAGCAGCCCCCAAAACAACCTACACATTAACTACAGACCATATATATGTATAAAGTACATAGATGTATTAGAAAACCCTTTTCATTTCATATGCTAAATTCACTCAAAATCACTTCAGTATTTAAATAGATAACAAACAATTCCATATGTTCCACACGAATCTTCTCCATCTGCTCATAACACTACATCCATTCCTTACACCCATCCTTTCCCATCATATCCTTTCCAGAATCCTGGTCTACTTACTCCTTCCATGAGAGTCTTCCCATGTATTTTTATTACCCTGTCGCCCTCCTTTTATGCCTCTTCAACTACTACTATATTATGAAATACAGTACTGCAGATAAGCTAATACTGAAAACTGTGGTCAGATGCAGTCATAATGATGTCCCTCTTGCTCTGTTTCTTTCCGATTTCCTTTTTTTTTTTAACCAGTATTTTAATGATGCTTTCACAAAACTCTCCTAACTCCACGATCTCTCTCTTGAGTAGAAATCAGCAGTTCAAAGCTCACTACTGCATGCAAGATAAGTCTCTTACATAGAGTGGTGTGCAAAAATAAGTAATTAAAAAACCCACGAGAGCCATTCTCCTTGGGGGTAAACTGAAGTTTCCCATATCGTTTTCATTCCATGCACAGGGAGCCTTTCTGACAAACTTTGGGCTGTTCCACAGTAGTCAGGCAGTAAATTGTGCACTTTTATTACCACCATTTCCCCCCCCACTCTGGCCACATAAACTACATGTCAGACTATTAGAAGTCAACCCATTTCAGTCAGCCACATAATGCAGCTTCACAACATTTTTATCTGTACTTCACTAACAAAGAGAAGGCACCATAATACCACTCTGTTTCTCAGGTTTAGGAAATCTGGAATTAGAATAAAGCAGAGTCAAGATGCTGGTTTCAATGTAACAAAATAGCATAAATACTATCCTAACTCAGACTTCAGACACAATCTTGTTTGGACATCTGACCATCTGAAGAGGGTAGGCCAAGGCTAAGTTGTTGGTAGGTGCTTGATTTATTTATGTGTGGGCTTATTCTACAACCCTACACAAATAAATAGAGAATTTAACATCCTACAGAACACAGGGAAAAAAGCAGCTTTAGAACATAACAGCTAAACTGTTGAGGACAGAAGGCTATGTCTTCAGTTCATCAAGACTAGGATACTGGCAGGCTAGCAAATGAATAAGAACACTATTTGAGCAAAATTAAGAAAACATCTAAAAAGAAGCCTTACAAAACAAAGATTTAAAACAGTGGCAATGAGCAGACTGAACTGCTTCCTACAAAAAAGCTGCTTTGGAATATAATTACCAGAGGATGTAGCTGAGTATCCATTGCAGCTGCTGTTGTTTCAAAAACCTGCAAAGAATTTACTAGCTCCTGGGCAGGAGCATCTCCTTTTTCCAGTAAGGACTTTCGGTCTGTTAAAAACAGAGAAGGTGTTCAGTTAGAGACCGACATACTGCCCCCAGCCGACCAGCCCTCCCCCAGCTTAAATCAGAAGGCTAATTACCAAAATTATTTACGTGAATGTTGTTCCTTAATGAACCAACCATAGCATCCCAGAGATGTGGCAATCCCGTTGCCATTTCAGCACCAAAATGTTTAGCTATAGTAGATAAGGCAAATTCAGCTCCTCTTCTCTGTACAACATAAGGTTTCTGAGCCTAGAATTAAACAATTTAAAAACCAGGAAGGACAGATTTAGGAATAGCAATTACTTCCAAACAGGCTCCTGTTGTTACATAGGCATTCTATTCTGACTGTGTTTATAGCTATTTACAACACACTTATTTGCTGGTCCATTTTCTTCTTTGCAAGTTATTTACTTTATTCTTTATACAGGTAAAACCAAACAGACAGACAACAACAACAAAAAAAGGTCGGTTATAGCACATTATTTAAATCCTGTAAATTTGGGGATTTGCCTTTTGCTGACACAGGCTCATTTCAGCAAGAGGTTTTCCAACTGGTTCCAGTTTCAGAACCTTAGATATTGACAATACAGGGACACCACAAACAGTAACGCACTAGCAAGATGTATCAAAAGCAGTATTTGTTTTGACAAGCCCTTTCTCTTTCTCCCACCCTCTTCAGAAAACAGAATGGGTAAAAATCACTTCAACAATTCGCAAGAAACTTCACAACACTGCTGAGGAATCACAGTCCTGAGTAGCATCTTATTACAACATACTGACATTTTATATGATGAAACAGTAACAAAAAATGCAGCATATCAAATGTGGAAGTCACGCATACATACATCCTAAAACCAGTCAGACTTTAAATACTATTCTTAATGGTTCAGAGCACCTATTGTGCATCAAGATGATCACCACTAACATGAGTAAGGACACAGCACAGTTTGGGGAAACCCATTTGCATGGATTTGTACTGAGATATTAATAAATTGTACTAAATGTGAAATATTTCAGGAGTTCCTAACATTCTTAATGACACACTGAAGATTTAAAACATCATTATCAACAAACATATGCTGCTTGCATTGAAATTTTATGTCAACTCTTCTCTCTCATGAATAAATCCTCGACATCCCCATTACAATGCTGTCAACTCCAGTGAATTCAAAAGTAACGTGAGGGGGGTGTGTGTAGATATGCAAGTTGCAAATGCAAGTTTTTGAACTTCACCTCATCAAGTTCTGTAGGAATGCTTACGCTACTGCCAGGAGGGAGATCTACAACTGGCGCTTTTGGAGCTTTTGGAGTAGGACCTCGCCGACTTGTGATGGCAAAAGCAGCTTTCTGATGTCTGTACAGTGTAATTATTCCCTTGTGCTTAGTAACTGTATGATGCATCCCATCTTTATCAGAGTTGGGCCCTGAAGGAAGAGAAAGAAGAACTGACAATTTCAGATGCAGTTTAAAACATAGGCAGAAATGACAGCTAGCTACAAGCCATCTGCAGATCTCAAAGTCCTTAAACTAAAACATGTTGTCATTCTCAGGGATGGAAAATTCAAGTACAAAGTTACTCTGTTCAGAACACATTTACAGCCTTGGCATCAAAAGTGAAGTGTGCAAATTGCTACACAAATTACTTAGCAGGAAACACAGGTAACAAAACTGCAGTCAAATATAGAAAGTCTGCACACAATTTTTTTGTGTAAGACAACACGTTTCGTTCTAAAGTTTAAAAAAACTCCTTACCTTCTGTGTCTTTTACAAACAGTTTAAGGCTTCTACCATGATACAAGAGCACAGGCCGTAAGTATCTTTGGATGTGTTGATGTTTCCATTTATGCCAATGAGCTTAATTTTCAGTCAGACATGAATGTTATTCTACTCTGACATTACAAAACAGTACTATGTATAATGGTCAAACCTTAAAGCAGGTTAAAATCTTTGACAGTATTAAGGTCTTAGTATTACTGTTCGTTCAATCTACACATTTGCAGCAAGAACAGTCATTTAAAGAAAACCCATGACTAGGGTGCACAGAATTATTTGTTAATTTCAAAGACTGAACTCATCTTTTGTTATGTTAGTATTAGCCCATAGAATGTAACACAAGTCAGGGTTTTTCTTCCTAACAGGCTACTTTAATTTCCATACTTATTCAATTTCAATGAAAAGCTTCATAACATATGTAAATGAAATGTAATTGTAAGTGCATAATAACAGCAAACAACTAAAAACTGGGACAAAGGTGGTTTTTAACATAAATTTTCTGAAAATTGTACACATCATTAATTGCACACAGTGTGCAGTTTAAGATACCCAAATTAAATAATTACTAAGAAATGAAGACTCAGTTGCTCGCATTTCAAAAATGCTGAAAATAAGATGCACTCAAATACCCATTTTAACAGTCCAGAGAAAAGCACAAGCATTTTTAGGAATCCTGGCAGTCTTAGCCATCATACCTTTTGAGTTTTCATAGCTGCTGCTCTGAGGCTGTGCAGGACATGCTGCCAGAGGGGTCAGATGTGGATCCACACAGAGGGAGTTGCAGAGATTTTTTATAATCTTTGAGTTGGGACAAGGAGATCTTGTTGTACACTGCTGAAGTAACTTTGCTATACACGAAGCCACGTAGTTTTGTACAAGTGTATTCTCCTCTTTTTTGATAGCTTCCATTAAGGGCTTTATAACAGGATTTAGTTTTTCTGGAAGCTGCTGCAAGTTCACAACTGCACACGCAGCAAATGTATGGACTCGCAGATGCATTACTTGCCATTCCTGATTTGTTTCTGTAACAGTCATTTGGACTTGTTGTCGTTTACTATCCAACTGCTGTAGAATTTTAGGATTCAAAGTAAAGGACGATGTTGCTTCACTGAAAACAGAAGTAACCTAATAAAAAGGAAGAAAAAAAATTACAAATCAATTCCATTTATTGTAAATAGGGATATCCTCTGAAAACTATGGTTTTCTTGGCAGAACACAAGTCACTTTACCAGGTATTATCATTTCTATTTTTCCAACAAATAGCAGGAAATGCTGCAAAAAGCAGTCTCTGGAATCTTGAACTGCAGCTCAAGGGGAAAAAAATCAGGCATATTATGAACATTTAAAGTCTAGATTTTGAAAGCTAAAAGAGGAGTTTATGTTCTCCTCCAAATTTAGATTGTCCTATTTCTGCCAGATATATCCAGATATTCTGGCAACACGTAAGCACATGGCAGATAAGCAAAGGAGAATATGCTATGGATACATAAGGCCAGGAAGGATGTGCAAGTGCCCCTGCATGAATAAGTTGTTTCTACACTCTTGTATTTTGAGGAAAGACTTGGATAAAAATGTAAGGAAAAAACGCAGTAGTTGCAGGACTTGCCATACCCTCTGACTACTGGCTGACTACTGTTACTCAAATCTTTCACAGGAAAGAAGTTGAAAACAACATGGAATCATGGAAATGCTAAACTTATTCTACTGATAGGATGGTTAGGCCTCTAAGCACAGGAAAGATGACAGCAGCTGTTGAGAGTATTAGGCTGAGGGGTTTGGTTTTTGCCTTTTACTTTCAGATGCTCAGGTCAGGTCCTTCAGTGACAGGACTTGTACTGACTGCTTCATTCTATAGATAGGTCAAATTCTACTCCACATGACCTTAATGACTGGAATGACCGAAGGACACAAAATATATGAACAGCAAAGAATAGCACAGACTTCCCATCTAATGCATGAAGACCCATACTACAATGTAGAGTAGGTTTGGTGTTCATATTGCAAGAAAACTTGAAGAGCTGAAAGAGCACAGAAGATAGCTATTTGCTATTTCCTATGGCTATGGAATAAGTCTTCTAATCCAGAATGGAGATCCCTTGAAAAATACCCATGCATTGGTCAAGCAGCCCTATCGCTAGACTCGAGCAAACAACTGAGGTACCTGAAGAGTCCTGTACTTCACAGACCATGAGCTCACATTATTCTGTCTGGCCTTACCTTGGAAATTTATTCATTGTAGATGGTAGTCATAATCATAGACTGGCTGCCAAAATCCTCATAGCCCATATATACAATTGTATGTAACTTTAGAGGTATGTTGAGATTTCCAAGTTAACCTACTCCATGTTAAACATAAATACTACCATCTGAGAATTTCAAGACTTATCATGCTATACATAATGTCATCATGGCCATAACTGTACAAACTTATAACCTTCCCTTAATCTTAGCATCCCAGTTGCATACACGAACACATTCAGGATGCTAATCCTCCTCATCCCCCTCCCCAAGAAGCACCACATCTACCAGTGTTCCTTCATTCCTCCTACATCCACACACCTCTCCCACCACAGTCCCCTTTTATTTTGCAGGCTCTCAAATCCACAAGATCTTAATTTACATCCTGCCTCATCTGTCTGTACCCATCTTTCTCTCTGCTTAAGAGGACAGTTTTTGGCTGTAAGAAAAACCTTTTAATCTGTTGCCCCAACATTATCAAATCTATTTTTGTTTACAGAGCTTTTAATGACAAGAGCTACCTTTCATTAGCACATCTAACACTGATGTTTTCAGATTATAAAAAGACAAAACAATTGAACAGCCAGGAAAAAGAAAAAATAAAAACAAACAAAAAGTCCTCCACATTAAGCCATGTGCTTGGGATTTGGTGGGGAGAAGGTCTTGAATTTACACAGTTCATTTACTAGTCTTTTGACAGCATTTTCTGAAGGAGTTCCAGCTCGCTTTTTCTTTGGTGTAGATTTCTAGAGTGAATCTAAAACCTAGGAACAGGACATTGTCAGTTTCTTCTCTAGTATCTACCTGCATTATACTCAGTTTTTGGCACATCTCTAACACCACAGAGGAAGTGGTAAGTATCCATGATATTTCATGTCAAAGGATGTGTAAAGTCACTACATTATTTCTGAAAGTTGCCATCTGTGTAATAATTGTGCTGAAGATGCATTTCAAGACAGGACCAGATTTGAAGGAAGAGCAGGCATGCCTCTACTTACCAGCTCATTAGCTTGATCTATTGTAAATACACTGCAGTTTACTCTGTTTCCAATGTCAATGCGTGAATCGGCTAAAAGTGAGATGAGCTGTTTACATTCGTTCTGCATTCGTGTAAAAGGAACAGCAATTTCATCGTAATAGAGATGTTCAGAAAGGACCCCAAGTAAGCGAGGCTGCACACAAATGGCCACAGTTCTACATTCCTACAAGAGGAAAAGATGTAATTTTTATTTCTGAGTAATCACAACTTCTGTTGTTCAGTTTTGGGCACTAAAAAAGGCAATCTACCTACAAAAAAAAGTACAGTTTCCAGAGGGACCACTAATATTTGTAATCCAGATATGAAGTCTTACTAACAAAACCTTAAGTCTGCCACTAGAAAAGGAGAGACAGTGAAAGCAGGGAAGACAGTCATGTTAAAAGGAAGCCTTGACCTTAAATAACATGCTTCTTGAGAACAGACATATTTGTAGAAGAAATGTGAGCATGTTTACTGATTCATAGTTGCAACAGTTGGTGTTTAGCCACCGAGTAATGAATTCCTCCATTGCCTACAATCAAGATTTTAGTATTTAGACATGTAACTACAATTATAGCTTATCAACTGAAATTTCATTTCAAGCTAAGTAGTGGATGACAAGCTGTGCATTGAGAGAGTAAGTAAAATTTAATTTTGCTGCAGAAACATCCTACCTTTTGCAAGGCTGCCCACTCACAGATTACTAACGCAACACTAATCCTCTGCAAGGCAGACTTAGAATTCAAGTGAAAGAGCAGTAGCTGAGCTAATGATTCAGCTGGCTTTATTTCTTGAGTAACAGTATTTACACCTGGGTCACAAATGCAGCAACAAAGTGCTCCCAGCAACCTGACAAAAAGAGAAAGAACAGTCACCTCAGTGTTACAATTACCCTGCAATTAATGATTCAAAATGAAGATCCCAAAAACATCTACATATTTAGATTTTAGCAAAAACACCACAGAACCAAAAGGATAAATTGTTTTAAAATATTTTTTTTAAGATTTCCAGTAAACTGACTTTGCTGCCATCATCCGAGCTCGCATGACAACATAATCCCTGGTTGCTGGGTCTTCTGCGATGCTGTCTGCACCAGCAATATATTCCTGAATCACCTCCTTATTCTGGGTTTGACCTTGACGCAGTTTAGCACCTGCCTTTTCCTATGGAATAAATTTGGGAGAGATTGGAAGTAAAATGTGTTTGTGATAGAAAAGACAAATTCATATTCCCCAACATTCTCTGCGTAAGTTGGACTAAGCCAGAACATTTCTGGGATAACACACTTGACATAAAGTAGTTGACCACTGTAAATCACTTCTCCGCTAGTAGTTTCTGTCGTTCTAGTAAATGCATGATATGGTCCTTCAAGATACTATTAAAACTAACACTCAACATTTGGCGGATAAACTGAGTCCACATAAAGGAAAAAAGGAAAACTTTTTCAGCATGTTTTCAGAAATAACACAATGCTTTCAGACTTAAGTCAGTCCTGCAAGCAAATGGGTCTGAAACTATGATGGTTACATGGAAGGACTTTATAGAGGATTCACAGGGAGCATGGTGCATGATAGACCTTTGAGTTCTCATGCATAAACTACAAGAACCATTTAGCTCCATGGACTTGAGGTTTGGAAGATAGGCTACATTTAGAGTTGTAAAAAGGCACCACTACTCCCCTCTAACACCTTTAGAGCACCTTTATATACAGCTAATCAATTTCCCACTTTCCCCAGCAAAGTTAGAGAGGTTGCATTTCACTTACTTTTGATCTGGTTTTTACTTCTAGCAACATGTTTAAGTCAATGGGCAAATGAGATGGCTGCATCATTAAACAGAGCCAGGCTCCCATCCATGGACAAGCAGCTGCAACCACATACTGTACAGATGCCTTGTTTAACAGTTCCAGCCACACCTTGGGAAAGAACAATAGCAGAGATCATGACAAATTTGTATGGGTCTACATAAGATCATATGTGTGCTAATAAACTGTAGGAACCACACATTAGAAGGCTGCTTGGGGACTTCATAGCAGTCTTTCAATACCTGAAGGGGGCCTACAAGGATGCTGGAGAGGGACTCTTCATCAGGGACTGTAATGACAGGACAAGGTGTAACAGGTTCAGGCTATGAGAAGGGAAGTTCAGGTTTGATATAAAGAAGAAGTTCGTTACTGTGAGGGTGGTGAGGCACTGGAAAAGGCTGCCCAAAGAAGCGGTGAATGCTCCATCCCTTGAAGCCAGGCTGGACAGAGCCTTGGGCAACATAGTCTAGTTTGTGGTGCTCCTGCCCATGGCACAGAGGTTGGAACTAGATGATCTTAAGGTCTTTTCCAGCCTTACCCATTCAATGATTCTATCCTCCTTCACTATATAGTAAAACATCACATAGGCTAACTTCAAAATAATTAACATGAAGACACTATTCTTTATCTGTACAGAAGTGCAGAGGACATGAAAGAGCAGGATACATTAACACTATATAGGTAAGTCATAAGTCATGCAAATACCTTGTGAATAAGATCCAGAATTTCTTGATTGCTTTCTAATATACAAAACTGAAATATGTGCCTCAACATGTCTTGCAGAATTGGAGTCAGCCATGTTGAAGAGCTCTGAAAGAAGGACATCATATGAGCAAGCAGATTCCAATACATATCACAGTAAACCATTAGTAGCACTAAATTCTTACCTGGTCTTGGGTGGACAGCAGTGTGAATAATGTCTCCAGGGCTGCTTTTCGCACAGAAGATATAGTATGATGCAGGAATGGCCACACACGTGGGACCAAAACTGTGAGTGACTGCTGAATACTAGTACACGAAGTGGAGATGTAAAAGCCATGAGATGGAAAAAAAACAATAAACACACAGAGCTAAGTTAATTTTGTTTATCTTCAGATATAAAGTTCAAGCATGTATTTTTACCATGTTGTTTTTCAGATCATATTTTGGTCTTTGTTAAAGTATTCAGGCAAAAAATTGGGGTTTTGTTTTGTTATGATTGTAGAAATAATTAAAACCAAGCTTGGATCTTTTCTGCAGGCGCTTGCACCTTAACTAAAGCAAGCAGGACATGCTGAATTAAAGATGGCATTAGTGACAACTTCATTCTTAATTTTGGATTTGGGCAAAAACCAGCTTGAGCAGCGACAATCATACAGACCGAAAAAGGCAAGATGTGTGAAGTATCTACCTTTAAGTGCAGATGCTGCGAGTTTACCATGTGGATTATGAAAACTCTTAACATACCAGCACGCAATTCCTCTAATTTGACAGAGACCCAATCAGATATGAACTAGGCATTATCTTCAACCAGTCATAGAGTTACTGGTTGTCCTATTGATGTGAATTTTCACATTTATAGCTCCTTTAGAACTGTTCAAATAACAAAGTCTGACAGATACATGCGTTTTAAAGTATGCAGTTTGGACTGTGTCAAAAAGAAGCAGACAAAGTCTGCGGGCAGGATCACTATGAGTGGAGCTGATATCCTTTACTAAAATATTCAAGATGAATGAAGAGAGGAAGAAAAACCACACCGCATATAAAAAAATGTCTAGTATCTTTTATTATTTTGTTGCCTTTGATTGATGTAATGAAAGCAGAAATGCTGTCCTTCACTTTAAGGGAAAGCAAGAGTAAAAATCCAAAGCTGACTGAAATCAATCATCTCCTTAGCATGCAACCTAAAAGCCACTTTGATTATTCCAATTTGAAAATAACTGGACAGTCAAACCTGCAATACTGAAGCAATACTAATGAAAAAGTTACCTGCATTTGCGGACCTGAGGATAAGTCAGAAGGGAAGAAAGAAGGATCATGATACTGTTTGTGGAAGCTGTCAAGTCATCTAACTCCAGAAGTGCATCCCACAAGGTATTAAGAATAAAAGGCACCTACACAAATAAGCAGAGGAGGTTATCTTAAAAAAAATGCTGCCTCTAAGCACTATTTTCTTCATTCAGACCAAAAGCAAACTTTTTCATCAGAACTGATGGAAAACAATTCAGTCACCTTCTGAGACTGAAGTTGGACTAGGCTTTCCACTACTGGCACTAAAGATGCTGCGGCAACAGCTCGGACATCATCATCCAGATCTTGGAGACCTTCAATTATTGCAGGCAGCACTTTAGGCAATAAAGTGCTGATCAAGTCCTGCCAAAAATATCAAAAGCATTTTTGAACTTAGAAATATATAACATCCCAAACAATTAAGACATACTCTAAGTGTGGGAATAAATCCATTTGGTGCATAAAACAGAAGCTACAGGTCCAAGATGACACTCTAAATATTTTAAGTTATCATTCATATCATAAAACCTAGGTTATAAACTTGAATGAACTGTAACCTGGCTCCATTTGTATATAAACAAAAACTCAGTGTTTGCAAAATAGTATCATGAACACACATGATACTCAGTTAACCTCACACATGAAAGCATCACCAAAACCAGACAAGCATATTTGTAATGTAACTTGGCACATTACAACAGCATAATTTTGCTGTATATGTGCACATTTCTGCAGCCTGGATATAAAAATGCAGTCACACATCTCATAACTCACATGAGACTGCAGTGCAAGCAAGCTTTATCATATCTATCTACTGCTCAGCCACATCCTCTACTTCAAATAAGAATTTTTTGTTCCAAAGCTCTCTGTAATTTGTCATGAGGGTTATTACCTGACGTACTGCCAAAGCATACTTTATTCCTAGGAGGCCACCATGTCTCACTTCCCATTGTTCTTGTGTTAGCAGCTTCAGGAGAACATCGACAGTTCTGTGAACTCCATTCTCATTCATATGTTTCAATACTACTCCCAAAGTCTGAGCACAAGTCTCACGTACTGGCGCTACCACCTAGGATAAAATAAATCATAAAACAGTTACTTCTGCATGAAATCTGACCTAGAAATCAGTAAGAGTAGAGTCAGATGACCAGAACTGCTATACAGACAAGGTGAAATCTCTCAGCTACTTTGTAATAAGAATCTGTGAGCAGTTACAAGTAGTAGCACTGTACAAAGCATAGCAGACCTGCTGCAGTATTGTCTCCCACAGAAATCTGCTGATCTACCTGTTCACTCACAGACAACTTACTTCATCTGAAACAAAGTCTCCAAATCTGTCTAATGCAAACACACAAAGGAGTCTAATAACCAGGTCTTCCAGCCACTCCTGATGCTGCTGAACCATCTGTAAAAAGAGAGAAATTGAATGCCTTGACTGTATTTGCTCATAAAGGACTGATGATACGCTTGCTTTAGCTAAAATTCGTAAGATGTGGCAACATTTTTGACTAAGTACAGCCATCTCACGCAGATAGTCAAAGCAAGGTAGCACTGATTCAGCTCGCCTGGCTTATTACAAACATCTTGTTTTTTAAAAAAAAAAAAAAAAGAACAAAAACCACAAGGTAGCTTTATCAACAGGCTAGAGGGCACCTTGTAAAGTAGACAGATAATTTTATTTAGTATTTAATATACACAACACTCAAAGGTAAGTCATTCAGCTAATCCACATTGACTAATGTCAATACATTCAAGACAAGTCAATTAATATGCTTGAAAGAATATTTACAAATAAACTATGAAGCAGTACATCGCTGTGGAAGACCTGGCAAAAGGAACTTGCTTTTCAGCCAGGTCTCCTCCAGATTTAACAAACAATTAAGACCAAGCTTGTCTGGCCACTGTTAGAGGTCCGATAGTTCTGTAACTCTGCATCTCGGAGTAAAAGCCCATAGAAGCAACTGCATCAGACATTATTTTCTGATCTCCACTGTTTGCCTACCAGACCACCAGTTCCTTTGAAAGCTATCGCTTTAATGAACAAAACTTTAATCATATCATGGATATCATTTTCCCATACATGTCAAAGAACTACAGCCTGCATACAGCACGCACAGCAGCCTTTGAAGCTAGCCTGGAGTACACACACTTTCCATAAATAGGTGAGAAAATGCTTAAAATATCTTACCATTGCAGCATGTGTTATTACCCTGCAATCTCTATGTAACAACTACTACTCCATGCTGAAGCAAGGAGAGTAGCTTTTGCTTTACCTATTTATACAGTACGCTGAGGTAGCTTGATTTACACTTGATAAACGTATCTCATCATTCTTTAACACTCTCTAAACCACAAGCTCTCAAAGCTGCTTTTACAGCAGGGAAGTCAGTATGAATTTGGACGAGATTCACTATTAATAAATGAGCTGTTACTGTTGGGATATTTTGAAAAAGTGTTTTCCTTTTAAATAGGCTGTTGAAATAACTTTTCTCATAACAACAAAGCAAGCAGATTGATATCAGTCACTTTATTAGTTAAGTGGATAGCATCAGATGGCCTGAGGAACTTCATGAGAGTGACATGATTAACTTTCAGTCATGGTAAGAGTGTGCCGAAAAACAGTATTTTCTAGTATGGAAGCTAGTGTTTAGTAATTTTACACAGACTACATCTTTGTGGCTGTTCATACAACAGTACTGTTTTTTTGAACAGGCCTTTTAAAAAGATATAGTGCATACAATGATTTCACCCAGATTGTTTTGAGCAAACTTCATGACATATTCTCCCTGATCAGCCACCTCTTGCAGACCTCAAGCATTTTAAAGAAGTCTGTTTTCTAAGCTTCATTTAAGTAAACATATTAAGTCTACATGACTGGAAACTTACCTCTTCTAAAGAACTATCTCCCATTATACCACCACTTTTACCATGAGCTTTAAGTATCTCTCTCAGTCCAGTACCTGCACCATGTCGAACCTAGAAAGTGAAATGAGAAGTCAGATCTTAAATATTTAGGAACAAATAGAAAGGAAAAAGCCACAATGGGTAACTGAAACATTTCAACTGTAGTCTTTATAGAAATGTTTCAAGATTAGACCAACTCATACACTTAAATACTAACCTGTCCAAAACAAACCCATTTTTTTCCTATGTATCATAGAATCATAAAATAGTTAGGGATGGAAAGGACCTTAAGATCATCTAGTTCCAACCCCCCTGCCATGGGCAGGGACATCTCACACTAAACCATGCCACCTGTGGTTTTGACTTTCAGCCCGGCAACAACACTGGTAACACCAGTGGTTTTAGTTATTTCTGACATTTTTAGTCAAAAACACAGCACTGTACCAGCTACTAAGGAGGAGAAAAATGACTGCTACCGCTGAACCCAGGACAACAGAAAAATTATAGGCACCTTTGTGTTCCCACCGATCATGGACAGTTGAACACACTAAGAAGCTTTAGAAATGGCAGGAGACCAGAAGATCTGTGCTACAGAGGCATCTGTTGCTGGTGCTTTTGATAGGCACCTGCACTAGTAACTGGCTCATCAAGAAAAGCTCACTCAATAGATACACAGAAGTTGCAAAAGCAGAATTTTGGACTGGGTTTTCAATGAGAGGCCTTTACATAGGTTATAGCAGAATTTACTCTTTTTCTTTTTTAGGGACACTTCACATACATGCTTGTTGCTAGCAGAAAATTATTGTATGCTATTTCCTGATAATAACAACTAGAACCAAGTAGTTGATAGGTCCTTCCTTAGAGTATTTTAGAAAAAATGAGAGCACATACATCCCATATGCACTGCTCAGTGGTTGTTAGTAAAAGCTATAAGCCAGTAAAAATAGTCACAAAGCCTAGCCTTAAGTCTTAATTGTTCATAATATGCCAATCATTTGTTTATTTCGTCCAAGACTGCTTACGAGACTTTACAAGCCAAAAGAGGAGCAGTTCATTAGTTAACTTCTCACCTTCTGCAAACACAAAACAACAGCAAGACAAATGACGGAAATACCAGTAGTAGAATTCACCTTGCCTGACTTCAGCTGCCTATAAGTGAGGCAAGCCATGTGAATTAGTCATTCAGACTGCCTCAAGACATTGCAAGAAGATGCCAGAGGACAATTTTATAGCCATGTATTTTGAGGTAGTTTAACCTGGTTTCCATCCAGAACATACCATAATAATGATTCTAGATTGATCTACTTATAGAATCATAGAATAGTTAGGGTTGGAAAGGACCTGAAGATCATCTAGTGCCAACCCCCTGCCATGGGCAGGGACACCTCCCACTAAACCATGTCACCCAAGGCTCTGTCCAACCCAGCCTTGAACACTGCCAGCGATGGAGCATCCACAACTTCCCTGGGCAACACATTCCAGTGCCTCAACACCCTTATAGTAAAGAATTTCTTCCTCATATGTGCGCCCTGTATCACATGTACTAAGAAAGCTGTGCAAATATATCCGCATTCCAGAAGACAAAGTGGACTTTGGCTTCAACTCCAACAGCCTGATTTCAAATAAGGGAAGGATTATTAGCTGAGATGCTGTGATGTGCCAAACAAATATGATTATCCTTTTTCTGTGCCCAAAATAATTGGGCTGACTGTATATGACCTACCTTTGTGCTTCCAAGTTTTAGCTCCACATGGGCAGAGCCCATCACTGAAACTCTGCTACAGATAAACCTGAGTATGTTACAGTTAGTGCTAAAATTTGATCATTCAGAAGACCAACACTTTAATTTAAAAACTGAAATTAGTTGACAACTGTTATTCCCATCTTCTGCTCAAGGAAGAGAGGCTAGTGGCAGCCACCTCCTATTTTTGCTTGGAGGTATCAAGGTTTGTGGAAAACAGTATAAGGATTGAATAGAAGGCTGAGCAAATCAGGTTCTGAATCTTAAAAATCAGTTGTCTAGGCAACCAAATACATAGTTTTTGTAGTTGGCATTTACTATCATTAGGAAAAAAAAAAAAGTTATTTTATAAATGAAGAGACCAACTAATGATTTGTGGCCTGCCCCCTGTTACAAAAGGAACAATTCCTCCACCTTTCCTACTCATTCAGCATTAGACAAACATGTCACTGTCATCAGCAACACTTGAACAATATTCCTCAAACTCCTGAGGAATCTAAGCTTCTTTTAATTGCTTAATCTTTTGACCACAAATTTGTGTGCTTTTATTTTGCTTGAACTTCAATACTTCTAGAATTCTCACTTTATAGTCACTGCTTTTCCGTATCTCCCACTGTCCACGAGTCTGCATTACACATCTGTTTTCATTTATACTTTAAATGAGTCTTTAAAAACTCCATAAGTTCTCTAAAAGCAGATTTGTCTCAGCTATGTAATAAGTATTTATTGATGTAATTTTTGATATCTAACAAAATGCTTTTAAATCCTACATGTAAAATTTTTGTGCTTCTGTTGAAGCCTTTTTTATAGTCTATAGTTACACCTCAGATACCGCATATACATCTTACCTCCCAAGAAGGGTTAAAGAGATCATTGCACACTTCTTCACAAAAGCTTTCCAGAGGCCATTCGTTTGGCTAAAAGTCATAAAAAAGTAAGATTAAGAGAGAAAGGCATCAGGCAAGCACTTCTTATATTGTATGACACTTAGATATGTGAAGGTAACAAAGACCTCCAACAGATTAAGTATTTCCCTTCATTACAGCACAGAATTGGACAAAAAAAAAAAAAAGCTAAAACCAAACCCTAACAACTCCTCCACACTTTAGAAGCTTTGCAGATTGGCACTGGATCTTTTAAAAAGCTTATGAAGTTTGTCTGTAAGTAGTGTAACCTCTTCTCCATTGCAATTAATTTTTGTGTTCTGAACTCAGTCTCCTTTTAGGAACCACAATAAGACAGAACATTAAGCAAAGTTTCTTATGCTCCCCTGTGATTCTGTAAGTTTAAGAACTTTTCCTATAAAGAATATAATAGGCAGGTCTCAAGTTTGAAATTGCACTACATCAAACTGTGTCAATTAATGCAGTAATAAACACCATCCCTCTCAAAATACATTCCACATTTTTGAAAACCAGAACCATATCCACTATTCCAAAAATTCCTACAAGGGAACTGTATGGCCGTGGAAAGGGAATTATGATACTAACATGCGTAAGTTCACACACTCACAGCATTTGAAGGGGTAGTAATCATCAGCTGTTCAGCCTGCAGTTATCATTCCTCTCTCAAATTCATTTTCCAGTCAGCGTTCCTCAAATGAAGATTTAACTACTAAGAATTTTAATTACTGGAAAAAGCCCTTATTTTTGTAGCATAAAGACTGAACAAGATAAACAAGCTTCCATGTACCATTTGCATTCTGGTTTAGCATTTCTCAATTTTTCAAGTTTTTCAGCCTATTGAAACAAATGCAAGATTTTCTAAGACTAAGGTAATTATTTAAATCTCCAACTATTAAAGATAGAACTTATCTCTAACTTAAGCCAAATTAAAGACAAAGATTATTTAAAGTGTATATGAACATTTAGATCAAATTATTTATGGCTCAGTGTAATCCTATCAATTAAGTGTTTAGCACAGTTTTGCAGCTTAATACCCAGGTCTGAAACCTGTAATCCATCTGCTTAGGTTCATTTGGGTCACAAATGGCCACTAGTGGATTAAATATTAATACTATACACAGTTTGATGCTTATTTGCTTCATTACATATAAAAGTAAGCTGGCAATGGCATTCTTTACTCCACTTCTCTTAATGTAAGAACGACTAAAGAATTTGGGAGCACAAATAAGTTTTTGTTTACATCACTGATAAACTGCCTGCTCATTCCTGCTAAGAGCAGAACACCACATCATACCTCTTCTGGAGCATTTTCTACCAATGCTTTTGAGTCTGTGGCAGGCTGGTTGATGACAACATTTGCAACTTTTCTTTTCTTTTCTTCTGGTTCCCCATCAGTACTATCATTGCTAAGAAGGAACAAGTATAACTTTATGAAGGGAAAGTATGCTTATGGGGAAGCAGTTACTTCTACAGCTGAAGTGTTCAAGTACAATAGAGTATGGCAAGAATACAAACCCAAGAGGTTTAACATTGAAATATGTAAAGTAGGTAAGTCTACATGTAAAAATAATTAAAAAAAAAAAAATCCACTGGTAGGAGACAGCAGAATGTTGTCCAAGATTGGCAATTATTCTCTGCCTTTTCCAAGAAACATAGAAAGTCATAGTAAAAACAAGGAAAGAATTTTGTTTACTGCTTGTTATAAACACAGTAGGTATAACAACACTATAAACTACAGTGAGAAACACAGCATACATCAGAATGTTATATTTAATTTTTAGTTATTATCTTCTTAAGTCCCCCTTTTTCATTCATTATTCTCAAGCCCTATTTAACAACAGGGACAAACCACAAACATTAGCAACCCATTATTTCAAGATTTCTCTGAAGTTAGGTCCTTAACAAAGCTCTACTGGGGAAAAAGTACAGCTTTCTACCATCATCACAGTCAGCATGTAAAAGATTAAAATACAAAGACTGTAAGAAGTCTTTCAACAGATAAGCTTGAATTGTGATTTAACCAAAATAAAAGCAAACTAATTTACTATTATACCTCTTCTCATTAGTTTCCACTGCATCTCTCGATCTTTGCTTTGCAAATAGCTTAGCCATTCTTTTGGCTTTATTCTTTTGTCTACTGCTCATACCAGCTCGAAATTCTGAGTCAATTAACTCGGCAGCCTGAAGAGTCTGAAAGAAAAGTCACTGTCAATTTTCTTACAATGAAGGTCCTTAAAAATTCTCAAACCCACACTGCTCCTCCCCAAACCTCCACTTGACACTCGAGTAATAGTTTGACATCAAATAATACTAACACAACCATGGGGTGAGAGAATTCAGAAAACCAAAGCATACCATACCAGATGTTGACTATCATATTTAAAATACAGAGATTATAACTGCAGAAGCACAAAAAAAAGCAAATCCATTGTACTATTCCTTGCAGTCCGAGGTTTTACCTACAGGTTGTTTGTTTACTAGTGAAACAGAAGAAGGAGAGTAGTCCAGATCTTCATCATTGAACAGGTCTTCAGTATTCATCCCGATTGCAGCACCCATATCTAAGCCAAGTTTCTTTTGTAACAGTTTTCTCTGTCGTGCTATCCTCTCTTTAGGATCAATTTCACCTGAAAAAGAAAAATAAAAAAAAATGGTACAATGTCTTCTAAAAAGGGAAAATGTGTCAGATTTCCAACCAGATGCATTATTGAAGATTTACTCAATAAAGTAACATAAAGCCCAAGGTTACAGAATTAAACGGTACTTGGCCAATACATCAGTACAATCTCTTAAATCACACTGACTCCTAGGAAGACCTTTTCTGCTGCTGTAGCTGTACTAGTACTTAAACAGTGGTCATTTTTTAAGCAATAGCTCCCCTGCAGTTCATTAAATAACACTTGTTCAACAGAAGTAAAAAACTAAGTTTTCCCCGTATTTTTAAGAAAGTGTATTGTGAAAGTAATGAACACCCTAAAAATTAAGTCCAGCAACTGATTCAAGAACTAGCACTTTTTTACTGAGTACATGTATCACTGCGGATCAGGTGACTTTGGCAGTTGGTTTCTGGGGTGGGTTTTTGGGGAGGGGGGGGTGCTTGGTTTGATGGGTTTGTGGGTTTTTTAAAGGTTTCTTTTCCTCCTGTAACCTTTAGCTTCTGTCAGGAAACACAGACTTAAATAAAAACCACCAATAAAACCCTCAAATAATATTCAGTGTAATACCCTGTATTATGATGAGTCAGAACTTGTTTTCTTAGAATGTTCTTCTTTGTAAAACAAACCAGACCCAGGTATCTCCTTTCCTTCTACTCAGGCTAACGCCTGGTTACAATGTAGACTGAAGCGGAAGCATGATTTTCCTGAGGACGCTGGAGCCTATTTACAATCCTGTCCTCAATCTTCCTGTGTCAAGCAAGGCTCATTTAGGAAGTTAATAGAAGCTACCTCAAGAATGCTGTGAAGCT
Source organism: Psilopsiagon aurifrons (assembly GCA_025447955.1). Classification (NCBI taxonomy): domain Eukaryota; kingdom Metazoa; phylum Chordata; class Aves; order Psittaciformes; family Psittacidae; genus Psilopsiagon; species Psilopsiagon aurifrons. The sequence continues at coordinate 22,202 of JAOEHY010037801.1, forward strand.
TCAACACTGTAATTACTGAACACCCAAACTAAGGAGCACTCACATCTACATATAAAAATATTTTAGTGCCGGAGTAGAATAAACCCTCAAGTAAACCAAAACTTGTAGCTTGTAGGGCTGCTGGACTTTACTCTCTTTTCACATGTGTGGTATGGAAGTCAAGAGATTCTGGGGGGAGGAAGGGGAAGCTGGGGGCAAATATGTGTACAGAAACTTGTAAGTAGGTGAACAATACTGGCAGAGTTTTGGGGTACACACCAGACTGAGCAGTAATTAATACTTAATTATATCAACACCAATAAGTTGGTTTGGGGTTTCTGGCTTTGGTTTGACTTTTTTAATAACATTTAACTGACAAGCAGAGAAATACAAACAACTTCCACTCTCTAAAAAAATATTTTATCCTTCACAAGTTCATCTTAGGAAAAAGTGTCAAAGACTGCTAACTCTCAAGGTTATTTAACTTGCTTTACATCCATTCCTGTTGGCTACTTAACTTGAAAAATAAAGCTGCTACAAAATGAAGAGAATATACATTTTCCCACCAGTTAAAAAAAGACCACAGAATGGTTAAGGTTGGAAGAGACTTTAAAGATCACTTAGTTCCAAAATGCAGCAACTCAGCCTAATTTGTGTTTCATTTCCTTAGTTTTATATTATACTTTTTCATTTATTTTAATTCACAAAATTATGTTTGTGCAATCATATGACACTAGGATAAATGTCAGACTTCTATGAGCTAAAGTGTCCTAAGTCCATCTACTTGATTTCTGAACAGGTAGCATTTCATTAGAAGAGATGAAACTTGTACATCACCTTAGCATAAAATATGGCAAGCAATAAAACAGCAGCCAGGATTAACAGACAGGATACTGCTTAAGAGTTAGCAGCCACAGGTTCTGCTCCTCACTGAGCTAGTGATCTGTGTATGCTGCACAGAACGCATCACATATAAGGATCAAGTAAATCAGGGCTATGCAGTAAGAGATGATTCTTACCTATATAATCATTCATTTGGTGCAGAAACTGGACAATGGACCGGAATTAGAGCCAGGAAGTATATAGTAATAGCAAAAAACCCTTTAGATTAAAATGCTATTACACTGATATAAACCAACACTGAGCTAAAATCTGCAGAAATATTTCAGACCAATCACTTGAAACCAAAGACATCACACTGGCACTGATATTTGACCTTCTAACTCTGACAGTTTTATCACAGTATTTCTCATTCAATCTTTCTATGCTTTGTAGGTTTCCTACTACCACATTTTGGAGTGCTGTTTTAATGAAGAGTAAGTGGTGATAGTTCCTCCATCTCTTAAAAGTCTACAGAAGTCTTTAATATTGCTTTTTCTGTGCCCTCTTTTGGGTTTACACTCTCCTCACATTAATAAATGAGAGAACACATGAACTAACAATACCCACCCCCAAAAAAAGTTGTTTAAGACAATACAAACCAGTTACGCTGGGGACTATTTTCTTCTGTTATTTCCTAGCATTCTGAAAAACCATGGATGACTAAATCCATAGTACTGCCACAACAAACTTTTTCAAATCAGTCTTGTCTGCAAGTAGAATATACAGATATACCTGATTTATCATCTTGGACTTCAAATTCTGCACCAGCAGATCCAAGAAGAGAAGCACCGTGTTTTAACAACCGACATATATCAAATCTGTCAAAACGCAACCGATCTGTTGAAGGTGAATCTTCCACGGGACTTTCTGAGCCTGGTTCTAGATAGCACATTGAAAACAATATTAAGGGCAATATGCGGATGCAATAAAAAATTCTATGATCATAAAGAAACAGAATGACAGAGCTGTCTTAAAAAGTCTCATATCAGATAAACAATGAATCGTATATAATTCATTTGAGAAATACCTTGTTTGGATCTTGGTGTTGGATTCCACTCAGGCACATTTTTCACTATTGCTTCAACAGCCTGGCCAGCTGCAATACGGGTATCCCAATTCGTACTTCTTAAATACACTAACACCTTTAAAGGGAGATTAATAAATAAATATTTGTTTAAAATAATCTTTCCCAAAATCTATAGGCTATTATGCTCTATTAAAATACACTCACTTTTTATGCTTTGTAGTAAGACAACATTCAGAACAATAAAATCAAAATACAAGGAATCAAGCCAAAGAAACGCAAGCAGCCTTCTCTATTGCTCACTACTTTGGAGAAACCTTGCCATAGCCAGACATTAAGAATTTATCAGATATACTTCTTCCCATCAGTCAAACTGAACTTTGATTTCCTCCAGGTACTGAACAAGACTTTTTTTTTCCTTTCTTTCTTTCTAAAAGGAAGCGTTCAAAAAGAGATTAATAGACCTTAAAACTCTAAAGTCATTTAACCCAAGAAGAGGGACAACATGGGTCACTTGAAGCAATATATGCTCTTCTAAACTAATTCACCACTGGTTCAAATCTGGAAAAACTATTTCTTTCTCTGAAAGTGGTTTGCTATCCACGATTTTGTGGCCAATCTGTCGGCACCATCAATTGTGGTAAGGGCACCTGTTCCATAAGAGTAGAATTGAGGTCACTCAGTCATCTCCAGCTGTCAGATACAGACTATTTTTGTTTTTGCTAGACTTGGCCAGATTGAAGTCGCAAACTAATGGAAATCTCTTTTCATTTTCCAGCCCTTTTAAAGATATGCAGCCTCCTATATTTTTAATGCTGTTTCACACAAATAACAATCTCTAAAGGCAGAATCAGGAATTTTTTTAAGGCAGTAAAATTTCTCTTTATAGAAGAAAATCTGAACTTACAGCAAACACTTAATATCAGAAACCTCACTTATGTAACCATTTTGGAGGCTAACAAAACAGCAAGCTTAACAGAATTAGTCTCTCAATTTCCTTCAACTACTATGCTTTTTCTCCTTCTCACAAAACCCACACACCTTTAAACTAGTTTTATTTTCACCATTAAAGTACTAGAAAAATGAAACAAAAAAGATGCTTACCTTGGATAAGAGATTATTCAGTTCATGAGGATGCAGTTTCACTACTTCCCCAAGTTGCTGTGCAGCTGCTTTTCTTGTTACTGGTGTTGTACCGGTGTCCAGTAAAATGAAGAGACGATCAAGCCTAAATACGATTGACAAAACCCCAAAATGTTACATTATTCATAGTTCAGCTGCCCATTTCTATTAATACTCCCCCCCATCTTTCAGTTTATCTCATGCAAACAGAAGAAATGTTGGCATGAACACTGTCAACTGACAGGGTGGCAAACATACTTCTTTCTAATAGTAAGCATAGTTGTTCTAAAAGAAAATTTACTTTGGTAAGAAAAAAAATAATTACAGAAATTGTTAGGAACATTAGCTTTAAAATATCTGCAGTTATAAGGAAAACTTAACTTGGTCCTTTCCTTTGCTCTATGATAGAATATTTTCCACCTTAAATACTGTTAAGCTGCAAATGATCATCAAATTCTGACAGAGAAATAAAAGGGATCAACTGCTCATATTGTGCATTATAATTTCTTTTGAAGACTTACTGTCATTTATAACATCAAACTCTGCCTTTCCATCTGCTTTTCCATTATACCACAAGTTTTTGCTTTTCACAAATTTTCTTATTAACTACCTGAAATATGAAAGCCCAAACCTGCTGTTGTATTTACAGCTTTGAGAGAATCCAACACCTCTGGCCTTTCCAGGAAATACAGGAATTTAACCAGCAGATCTCTTTTCACAGTAACTCTGTACTCAGTGAAAGAGATCCTGATCATGTATTTTCAGAAGCATGAGAAATAGCTAACTACTTTTCATCATATAAAAAGCATGTAAAGATAGAGACTACCTAATCAAATCAATGATGGAAGTAATAAATGCTCATTACTGCCTTCATTTAAGTGGGACAGAACTCTCTCCACAGGGTGCCTAGTTTATCTATTAGTTATTGGGCAGTGTAGGGTTATTACTGAATGTACTACATGGACAGATTCTAAACTCACAATCAGAATTATTCTTTCTAGCCTTAATCATAAAACTACTCCTCCAAAAATCGCAACAACACAAAGCTGGAATTTACACAGCAGAGAGGCTCACCTAGATCACAGCCTAATGAAATAGGGATAGTTTCCTTGAACAACAACCTTTCCTCATAAACACATACCCTAGGTCTGAGCAAATATAGGAAAGGGCAAGTGTTTTGATTGTTAGTCTGCTGCTACTAATTACATTTTACCAAAATTGTCTTAAACATCAGCTCAGAACGTTAAAAAAACACAAGCAAAGCAATCAAACCCATAAATAAGTCTATTCAACAGCACTGGATTTTTACTTTCTTTGACACACTTTAGCTGCACTTATTCCTGGAGAGTTATCTTGTAATGTGCATTAGAAACACCTACACAGCCAAGGCAGTAATGTCAGAAATACAGTTCCAAACCCCAAATGCTCTCACAACTGAAGGTACTAGACTAAATATTATCCATTAGAGTACAAAAACCCAACCTGAAAGCATTTTAAGTTATTCTATTATTTTAGGCACACTTCTGGTAAGGGCCAGCTTTGAAACAATTCTCTTCCTACTACTAAAACAGGTGAATCCATTTCAATTCCTGTAGATAAAACCGGAGTTTCAAATTGCTGTGATTTACTAATTAGTAAATTGTTTCTGAGTTAAATAAGGATGAAAACCCAAACATATCTATACGAGTTGTTCTGTGTGATTAGACAGTCAAAGAAAAAAGCAAAAGCTTTACAGAGCCAACTCTTCCAAACACTGAGAGTGGGCTAGTCATGAGGAACATACCAGATACTTACTTACCAGCATTTTTTCTTTCGTACACTTGACAGTAATAACCCAACCTGATTTGCAGCATTCAGTATTATTCAGTACAAAATATGCCAGCTTGCACAGCAACCACAGCTTGCTCCAACTTGCTTGTTCTCACCCTTTTCATTCTTCATCTCCCCATGAAACTTCAATGTTCCATACTCAAGTCTGCCATTTAGCACCACCCACTCCTTCAACTATCAAAGTTGGGTTAGGTTTTTTTTTCCCCATCTCCAAACTCAAGCAGAAAGTGCAATTTAGACCACTTCCTCACCTAGAATTCTTCATGTTTCTAAACAGGAGGAAACCACTATGACTGCCTACCCTCAAAAAAACTTGAGTTTAATTACAATCTTAGTTACAACACTAGATCTTCACTCCCAAAACACACAACTTTTTGAGGCTGTATTACCTACAAAATACAGTTGTTTACTTGCTCTGGGCTTTTTTAACCTGCAGTATGCTTGGTTTGTAATTTGTGGTTTTAAATTGCAATATGCTTAACTGACACACAACGCAAAATAAAAAAAACCTATTGTCTCACATCACTATAGGAAGGTTTCAGTGTTGGAAGGGTAACACTGAGAAAGATGCCACTGATAAGCAGCACTAGGGCTTTTTTAATTTAAGTTTTCATTCTTAGCTTCATTACGAATGAATACTCAAAATAGTAAACAAATTAATCTTGAGGATCCACAGCTTGGAAAGAAACCTCCTAAGTTCTGACAAGGTTTTCGTTCTCAAAATAGACTAATAATCTCTAAACTAGTAATTAGAGCCAAAGAGAGCTAAGACTTTTCTAATGACACATTTCTCTGCCTCTCATGCTAGACAGTGCTATAAGCAGAGCACTGCGTGGCTCACACAGTTCACAAACTTAACACTGAAGTCCAAATCTGTGTGGCAGAGTGAAATGCTCTAATAGAGGCATTAGAAAGCAAGTACCAGTAGTTGTCCTGACAACCAGGTCAGGACACAGAGGTTATCACCAGTATCTCCAAAACGTTTCCAAAAAGAAGACGTATGCAGATGAACTGTATAAAGAACCTCATCATCCCACTGTAAGCATTGTGACTGAATTAAGTCCCCACAGAACTTCAGATGGGGAAGATTCCAGTTTATTGATTTCAGTGAGCTGAGGCTTGAAAGAGACTACGAACTGATCACTGCTGGCAATGAAGTGATTTGTTTGGACTCTTCATCTGTGTGTGCACCAGTATGTTCAGTTGGCCAGGGAGAAGTCACTGACAGTAAATGCCTACTGGTACAGAACAACTCACAACTACCCCAGCATATCTTACAACCCATTAGAATTGCACAATTGTCAAAAAGCCCTCAGTAGCATAGTCCCTGAAATACTCTTAATGTCAAACTCTGCCTAGAGCTCTTTGGAAAACTGCTATCTAGCACCCATCAGAAGACAAGGGAATACTCTAGTATTTACAGTATAAACCGTATTTCAACACCCAGGAGCTTCCTCCCGGGCGTGGTTTCTACATACATAAATAGCCTGGAAACATAGAAAACATTGACAAATCAAAATTTAGACTTGACAAGGGTTGACAACCATGGTGAAATTAAACATAAATACAAAAGGAGATGCCTCAGCTTCTCTTCTTGACCTGATAGTCCTTCAGTGGTGTTTTGTCATTTGGTTAAATCCCAGCTTGGTCAGTTTCACAGCTCAAAAAAAAAAAAACAATCAAACCCCTAATAAAGCACACACAAACCATTAAAATAATCAAGTAAACAACTTCCCAATAGACAATCAGAAAGCAAGAGCAAAATCACTGAACAGAATTCAGAACAAAAAGAAGTGTGACGAAACACAAAGAATGGACTGTTATTTTACTTCTCACAGGTGGGAGACTACAAAGTAGTTATCAAGGTGCTGCTGTGGACAAGAGAAACAGCCTTGTTTCCTATAGGCAGTGGAAGGGATCCCTTGAGTAAAATAAGACCTCCATGACCACACTGCTCACAGAATTGTACACTGCGCACAGAAGCCAATTGAATGCTAAAATTAGCACACTTCATATAATATAATCCATAGTATTAGGAAGTAGAAGCTTTATTTGTAAATTATTACAAATGTATCTACATCAAACAAGGCAGTCCAAAAGCGTACAACCAATCACATTACTAAAACTGTGAGAAAGAGTAAAAAATTAAAATAGCTGCAAAGACATACTAATACAAGAAATGTATCAACAAGTTATATGGGGAACACCTTGATGAGCATTTAAGTTCTAGCTGCTGAATCAGGTTAAGCTTCTTACCAAAATGCAATCCTGACTTTCAATTTTCGTTTCAGTCTGTTAGGTGTGTGAGAAATTCTACAGCTCCACCTCATTTGGGCAGTACTGCACATACTGCTTCTGCTCTCCCTCTCCTCGTAACTGTATCAGCACTCCCTCCCAAGAACAGCAATAGGGAAGGCAGCCCACTGTCCTGGTCTGTGAGTTTTCATCTCCATCAACCGGGGAAGAGTTACACTTTTTTCCCCCCGAGTCAGAACTGCTGTAATCACATTGGTTACAGAACATCTAGCTATTCTAACAATACAGGCATATACCTTTAAATAGTACTGAAACCTACTTCTTGCTCAGTTTTAACTCCTGCTTCCCATGCAAGAGCAGCCATGAAGCAATAGCTTCCAACAGGCCAGAAGCTGAATACTTTCTTCAAAAAGCCTGGGATAACACCAAAAGGACACTTCCAAAAGGTACATAGGGCCCATAAAAGAGGTGCTTGGATAATTCTGGTATCTTGGTAAGAACTTCAACCTCCCAATGATGCAGTACTAAGCTCGAAATGCTTTATATGTTTTATAATGTAACGCCAGCCAATGCAGCCATTTGTTCTTGGGAAGTCACAGCCCTACATGTCAAAAACCAAGAATGTGAAGCCAAATTATTTTCCAGGAGCTTTACTATCACAACCTTCTGACATTATTTATTTTAAATTAAAACCTAGGTTCTTATCTGCGCATTGCCAATTATACAGAAATACAAGTAAATGAAAATACTGAAGACTCTAGAAACCAGCACTAAACTTACAACGATCAAATCAAAAATGCTTGCAAGAACAGCCAGCTGTTATGTGCTCCTACACTTCCTTAAGGAACTGTCTCAAAAGTACCCAGAGGAGGTTGTCTTTAAGGTCTTCCAAGGTGAACTTCAAGATATACTATTGAAATATTATTGAAATAATTTATTCTTAATGCATCTTACCAGCTTTGTGCATTTAATCACATTTTAAAAGCAGATTTGGTCACCATACTTGAAGGCCCTCAAAAATAGGGAAAGATGTTAACAGCCTTGGTTTTGGAACAATACATGAGGTGCCTTTGACCACATTAAAGAAACTGGAAAAAATGTTTTATTAGATATTGAAAGAGACAATCAACACTTCATTATCTACTGAAACTTAATCACCCTAAGTAATCCATGAGTGTTGTCATTTTCTTGGCAGTATTACTTTTTCATCTAAAGCATCTCAAGAGATCACTTGTGAGACACTGTATTCACTTGGATCATACACTTTGTAGGAATGAAGCTGAAGTAAAACTTTTCACTTCTCTTTTTCCTTCTCAGTTCTACTTTTTTTTATTATTAGCTATGCAGACATTGCACTACTTCATACTTTCAAGATCAGAGACAGGAGATAAAGCCTACCAAATCAGCTTGTGCATTTGCAGAAAGAACACCAACCTTCCCACCCACCTACACATACTTCTGGAGGACAGTGCTCATTAGCTAACCTTTTCTGCATAGAACTACCATAGAGATGAGCATATACAGAGCAACTATTCTGCAACATCTTTCGATATGAAGTATCTACTACTCTGCTTTTGGGTCTGTTTTCTAGTGTATCATCATGTAAGTGGTACATAAAAGCAGATCTTCAGTCAGGCTGGTACATGTAAAAGCAGCATCTGCTAAAACAAACATGTATACATATAATGCTGAATAAAACAGACTCTGCTTTGTCAACAGATTATAAATCAATGACAATTATTTTTAAGATGCCCTTATTAATAGCAAAGGTTCAAATTCTCAATCCAATTTAGGGGTATTTCAAAGTATTCCCTCTATTTAGTTAGATCTTCCTGAACAGAATAGGGGTTTAAGAAAGGTTTCAACTTGGCCAAACGGCAGAAACTAAACTTTACTGGGAAAGCAACCCTTAAACTTACTATTTTGAGATGCAGAAATACCCCTCAAAAAAAAAGACTTTTATTTAACATGGTTACTATACAGAACCCTAATGAAGCTCTTTATTAATATCAATGTTTAGTATGCACTCAGCAAAGCCTATGGTCCTTGGAGAAAGATTAATTTGAATCATCTTCTCCCACACACTCCACACTTGTGTAGTTAAGAATCATTCTACAACAATGAAATATTATGTTGGACCTTCAAAAACATAAAATGTAACTGACTTCCTAAAAGCCAAGTGCAGATCTCTACAGTTAAGTGGAGCTGGCACAGAAGCTAGAACAACTACACCTTCCATGAAAACACAGATATGGACTATGCAAACATACGAAATTATCTGTGGTATGTCTGAAGGAAAGGACCTTGGAAATGCAATGTTGAAGTAAAAGGGGAAGATAACATCTTTTATTTTACAAAAGCAACACTGACATTATATCATCAGCATTCCTATGGTCCATCAGCCAAAAGGTTCATTGGTCCAGTTGCTGTGTAACTTCAAAGGGATAAGAGCTGTTTCTGCTGTGTCTATTAAAAAACATGTGCAAGGCCACATTTACACAGTACTGCTTCTTACAATTATAGAAACAACAGTTTGCCAGGAGTAGCCAAGACATTAGAATACTCCAAAATGGGTAATTCTTTTACCTAATTTACATGTGGAATTGGAAGCATTCTTTATGAACTCACAAATATTATGTCATCTTTATTAAAGTTCTAGCCCTTATATTCAACTTGTATACATTTTGATCTTAAAACTGTATTCTAAAGCAATGTACCACATTAGTAATACACCACCTTTTTTAGTGCTCCACACTGAACCTTGGGTCTTACCCAAAACACATTTTTTTGTCCTGCTGGTCAAAAGACCAAACAGGCACTACAGAATCTTTGCATACTGCACTGCTGCTTTTCACAAAGGCCATGTGGTTTTACAGAAACACTGTTAACTGAATCTGAAACCTATCTTTACAGTAGACACCACCTGAGCATACTGCTGAAAACTGTATCTTGATATTCCAGTTAGCCCCCATATCACATGTATGTTAGCATAGTTACTTAAGCAGACTGCCCCACACCTGGTGTAATTACAATTTTACTCTATTTTACATGATGGCTTACAGTAGTATTTTAACATACATGGTAGTCTTGCCACAGCAATCCTTACTACTTCTAGATTCTTATGGACAGCTTTGGGGAAGAATAAAGAAAAAAGCCAAACAAAATAAACCCCAAACAAGTGAACAGAAAAGCCCTAAAGAAACCAGGGGCAACCTTTTTTTCCTAAACCCAAATACAACTAATACAGAACAAGTTGATTAAAAAAAAAAAGTAGAATAAGAAGAACACTCTGTAGAAACTACAAAGCCAAAACACCTGCTACTAGAAGTCTTAAAAGGTGTACTGCTGCTATAAATTTTGATTAACAATTGATTTCCAGTATAAGTGTGCACACCTTTACTTTTTACTTTACTAATTGTAAAGTTGCTCCTCCACAGCTTCAGGAACAGAATTTACTTTTGCTACAGGACTTCGAAGTACAGAGATACTAACAACACATGACTTGAAGCTTATCTATCACAAGGGTAATTTGGATTCATTGTTTCCTTTCAACTATCCTGTCAGGAAGCTTAACGTGCCCATTTCAGACAAACACACACACACAAAAAAAAACATGGCAGGAATTTGTGCTCAGCATTTTTTATAAACCAGCTCTATTAAGCCATACCTCTGTATCTGGGAATACTTTAAATGCTGGCACACCCCAACGCACATGTGTGTAAGCAGATACTACTCAACATCTTGAGACAGAGCCAGAACACAGTAATCACTTTTCTCCATGGAAGCCTATTTTATGTCGGTTACTTTACAACCAAGGGCTCAGAAAAGCGAAAAGGTTTCTTGCCAGTTCTTGAGAGTCGGTATCATTACCCCCTATTCCCTAACAGCTTAAGCCGAAGGAAGCACTGACCATCAAACCGACGGCGTCGAGTTCAGCAGGAAGCCCCAGGCAGAGCCCCAGCGGCCCGAGAAAGGGAGGGGGCTTTCCTGCGCGCCAGGCCCGGAAGGACCCCCGGCCAGGAAGCAAGCCAGGCACCGAAGCACGCAGACACCCCAAATCTCACCGAGGCGGCCCATGCCGCCGAGGAGCGTGGAGACCCCGGGGAGGCCCCGGCAGGCTCCCAAGAGGAGGGGGAGCCTCTTCACCCCCACACCCCCCGAATCCAGGCCACACGGAAGGCCTGGGTCTCCGGGCCACCGCTGCCGGCCCTCCTTCCCCCACCCTCCCCGGCTCCTACCGACCTGGAGA
>JAOEHY010037802.1:0-12693 GCA_025447955.1 Psilopsiagon aurifrons
GTATAACACAAACCACTGCTGCTACCACCAATAATAATGACAAGAGAAATAACAAGGGAAGAGAATACAACCGCTCAACACCTGCAGACCGATACCCAGCAGTGATCTAACCCTTCCGGGTAACTGACCCCAGATTTTACATCCTGGGCATGATGTGCTGTGGCATAGAATACCTCTTTGGCTATTTTGGGTCAGGTGTTCTGCCTTTGCTTCCTCCCAGCTTCCCCTCCTCCCTGGCAGAGCATAAGACTCAAAGTCCTTGGTCAGACTAGACATTCTAAGCATCAGCTAAAAACATCAGTGTTATCAGCGCTGTTCCCAGGCTGAAAGTCAAAAACACCACTGCACCAGCTACTAAGAAGGAGAAAAATGACTGCTACTGCTGAACCCAGGACACTGGGGAGCAGGCAACGCCTTAAAGACTAGAACAAGTGGGAAATCGCTAAAACAAGTGGGAAATCACTCATCCTGAACAACGCAAGTTTGTATGACGTCCTCAGGACAGGCTCAGCAGATCAGAAACTGCCTGAAGAGCCTCTAATTATTGAAATACATTTATCAATTAGGGGATTTTGCATGTTATCAAACTCTTTCATTAACAAGGCTTTAGCTGATTAGTTGGAACGTCACCATAAATAGAGAGTTTTGACAGGCTGGAAGCAATTTATGATGTGGAAAATGTACTGACCTGCTCACATCAGGAAACCTGACTGGAAAATAAAGAACTTGGCACTTCGGTCTGATTATTTCTTCCAAATCCTTAGGTCTGTGGTCAGGAATCAGCTTCATAAATTTTCCAATGGATGTAAGAAACGATTCCATATTAAAAGCAGAGTTGAACACCACAACATCAGCAACCAAACTGTAAAAAGTGGTTAAGATTAATGAGCGCACTGCTGCACAAAAGGAACAGAATTATTTTGCATGCAGTGAAAATAGGACACATATTCTCATAAACAAACAAAAGGTGCAAGTGGAAAATCAGCCTTTTCATGTGAATTGGGAGAAACATATGTATCTTAATCAGAAATGTCTTGATTTTTGTCTATTCACTCTTTGAAATATTTTTAAACTTTTTTTAACTAAGTAATAAATTGCTATTACTAATCCAAAGGAGCACATCCCATTCTATCTGTGGATTACTTTCCATTCATAAAATGGTAAAAACAGTATTACTGTCATTATCTCTGAAAATATAAAGAGGTAAGGCCTACTGTAACATAACTTCAGTAGAAGCAAACTTGGAAGAAAATGGAAATTCCTTATAAATACTCCTTTCTAGGGAAGGACAACTTACTTTTGGCTAACCTACCTTCAACTGATCATGTGTGGCAGGTAGCAGGCTACTAGAGATACGGAATGTTATTTTAACCTATTCATACATAATCCTGATCAGAACTATATCCACCAAATATATATGTATTATAATATATAAATAATTTAGAATATATAAAATACATAGCACACAGTGTCACAAAAAAGTTCGATAAAAATTGGCAGATTATTGTCATGTTTTGTTCTTTCCTGCTGTGTTTTAAAATCACATGAATCAATAATTTTAAGATTAGGTTAAATGATAACATAGGTATTATTTCTCCACTTAGCCTGGAGAAATCAAGGAGCTATAGAATCATTGAATCAACTAGGTTGGAAAAGACCTGTAAGATCATCAAGTCCAACCATTACCCAGGACTGCTAAGACCACCACTAACCATATCACCGAGGGCCTCATCTACACATTAAAACAGAAAACCTGAAAGTTTATTCTGGAAGTGCTGACACAATCTTAGCTACACTGGCAAACACACAACACTAACAGAGGTAAGAAATGCTTTATGGCCGGTTGGTTTTCTCAGTATGTTATATATTGTGATACAGACCCAAGGGTTATAAGATACATTGAGGACATGTGTTCATAAGTCACTAGGTTGGTGAAAAGTATATTTGAGGTGAGAGGCTGTCATTCATTCTCACTGCGTCTCTCTGCTGTCTGGTCAAGAGAAAACCGGCACTGCTCACCAAAGCAGCAGCAGTCAGCAGGAAGAGCAAAAAGACCAACAATAGAGAAAAACAATCCTTTTCAAGCAGGCTGCAGAAATCCCACCCTCTCCCCCACCTATGATTTTTAACCCACTGGTCTCATTTTTGTACAAATGATCCAGTAGTTTCTGCTGCACGGGTTTACAGATGACATGAGACAGCGCAGGAGCATGGCACATTTCTTTACTTCTCTCTGACATGTAGCAAAGTCTCTAATTGTATCATGTCTGCTTCTCCTGTGCATGAAGTCTAACCTGCCTAACTTTTTCCTGCAGGCTCTGCATATCACTGGCAAATTAGAAAGATCCCATCACTGCCTGAGCAGCTAAAAGAAATCTCAGTCATCACTGAAAAGTGTGATTTTATTACATTAACTCTCCAGCAACATCGAGGAGGGAAAAAAAAAATATTCTCTTTCCCAATAATCCAAAGCATCAACTTGAAGATTCAGAGTGCTCTTATTTTAATCATCTCCAAAAACCTCCATGCAAAACTGGAAAGATATATTTTCCTATTTCTAACAGATTTGGAAGATGGGAAGATAGCAATTCTTTGCAGATGTAGGTAGCAACTAACAGTACAGAGGAGATAGCTTCTATCTGCTGTTAGAAATGGAGTTTCTGCAGCAACAGAAATGGAACACACATATCATATAATTACATGGAGAAGCTATTAGAGTCTGAACAAGGCAGAATGGAATTCATCTTTTTTTTTTTTCTAATAAAAAAGATACTTTTATAATCTTAAAAATGAAAATTTTGAGGATGTTTGTCAGTTTACAATAGCTGCGTGAAAAATAATTGCCATAACAAAGCAACATATATATACCAAAAGAAAAAAAGTATTCCTTGCCCCAGTGCCAAAAAATACATCTTTTTGTTGCAACATCTGAAAATGGCTGCTACAGTTTTCAAAAAATACTTTACTATAGTTCCCTACCTTTACTGCTCAATAAGTGAAACGTTGCAAATCCTGTGGCAGAAGCACCTACAGAATGGCTGGAGCATAGAGATCATTATTTGAGAAATTTCAGTATCAACTGGTTTATATTATAAAGATGCTAAAGCTTAATTTGTGCCTTAAAATGCTCAATCCCTATTCCTAATGATTCTCCTACTAACAGGCGAGAAAGATCATGGAAATGAATTACATTTAAAAAAAAATAAAAAAGTGTTGCTATTTCACTTTAGTCTGTATAATGCCAAACCACAAAGCTTTTCAGTGTTGCTGTTATTAACTTCTTTCATTAACTCATATTCAAGAAATACATTTGATTTTAGCAACAATAAAGAGCCACAGCCTTTAAAACATCTGGGTATTTTAGCACTGCACAATTTCTGAATGCTACATGAAAGAAATATAAGGATTTATCTGGTAACTTTACTGCCCTCTCTTCACAAGAAAAGTGCTGCAGTACATTTTAATTTCTGTTTATTTCCCTAAAACCCTCTATATAATTTCAGTTGGATGCAGTAAAAGCTATGGCCAAGCAAGAGCTGATTAGCTGCAGCTTGGCGAAGCATCCATGAAATAAAGCATCTCACTTATGGCCAAGACATAGTTCAAAATCCCCATCACTAATGGGCACACCATGGTAGCCCAACAGAGCATTGGTAGGCATTATACAATAGAGACGAGTTTATAGAGTGGATTCTTTCTGCCACAGCACTTTTATCAGCCTCTCTTTAGGACTCTGTAAGTATCTCAGTTTGCTTATAGGGCAATCATTTATGTGGAGAAGGACTCCTCAGGCTTACAATGCTGCAAGGTTATAGACAGTAGGATATCTTAACTAACATGGAGCAATGTGCGAAATACCTACCATGAAAGAATCTGGTTGTATCCATACTGAAAATCCCTTTCCTGGCATTTCTGGACAGGATATACCAATTGGTTCTCATGGAAGTAGAGGACCTTTTTCAATTTGCCAAGGTCAGGGCGGAGGGCAGTGAGTTCAGCCAGGTTAAGCACTGAGCTTGCAAAGAGGATCCTGGAAAACAAGGAGAGCAGTGTTTACTGTCTGTGAGCATGCTCACAGGGGTCACCTCTTCCCCTTCTCCCTCCTCCCCAAGAAAAACATAACCCCTATAGGGACACATCAATAGCTAAGCCTTAATACCATGTAGCAGCATTCGAAGTTTTGATCTCTTAAAAAGCAGCTGCTAAGAACCCAACTAGAAAAGCACCAAATCTCATTGGTCTTCCCAGCTCGGTTACAGAGAGATGCAAAATAAAAAAAGCTGGATGGATTTTATTGAAAAAGGCAAGAAAAGCTGTATCTGAAGGACAAATGGAACAAAGATAAGGCTGACTAGGGAATACTTTGCTTGCCAGTTTCATTACACTTTACTTCTTTATGCAACTGACTACTGAAATTCAATATATGAGCAGGAATGGTACATGTTCATGTTATGACATAAACCCTTTTGATTTATGCACTGCACTTATCTAGAATGGTCTGTTTTCCTTCCCCCCCCCCCCCCCTTTTCTGTTTTACTTTCACATTTTTATTAGGTATCCTCTATAATGAAATGTTGTTTTCTATCCTTGCACCCTTTAAGAACTGCTGCAGCACTCCAGCTATTCCACAGTCTATAATACTGCATGCATCCTTCAATTACGTAAAGCAGGCACAAACAACACTAACAAGCTGCTATGTTAGCCTTGTATAACTTCCAGGCTATCAGAAAATGAACATATTTAAATGTGTAATATGAAATTGTGACCCTACTGTAACCAGTAGCAGATTTCCTTGCATTTGAACCAAAGCATGTCCTGTCCCCTGCTAGTACTGTTTTCAAGCAAACTGAATACTGAACCTACAGAGAACTGTGTTAGATATTTCTCATCAAAATGGAGAGAAGGGGAAAAAAAAAAAAAAGAAAACAAAATATAGAAAATGGGTATTACAGCTTTAATAAACTACTTTTTATCATAGCACGTTTCTTTTTATTTCTATCCTTCATTCTATTTTTCCCATTCTTCCTATTTTTACATGAATTTTGTGCTAAAGATTACTGCCAAACTTACATCACAAATCTTATAAACTCATGATTCTGGCTGTCAACCTTAAAACTCATGCATTTCCCCAAATATCCACGTATATCACATCATCATCTACAGTAACATACACTGTTGTTAGATAATCTATATCTACAGAACAAACACTTCCTAGAGAACAGATCCTGTATCCATCTTCATCAACTTGAGTCAATGCTGATCTGAAAGGCTTCTGAAAGCAAGGGATAGGCATGAATGTTATATATGATGAATGTTCATCAAATATTTGAGCATTTTAAGGGAATGTCAAACAGAATGCCAATTAGGATATGAGCTCAGGTTTACTGCAAGCCATGCTAAGGGATAAAAATAGTTTTACCTAAGTCATCACCAATCTGTCATGAAAACTAGTAACCTCTGAACCTCACAATGACCTGGGTGCCAGATTCAAAGCAGAGGCAGGAAAACTTCCTACAGGCGATGCAACAAATCTGCTCAGAGATGGCTGTGAGTTTAGTGCTGGAGATACACAAAAGAATACAATCAGGAGAAAACAGACTCCAAATATTACAAAAATTAGATTAATTGGTTGCTTGGCAAAATTCTGCCTATTTCTGGACTGTATTATAGTTTATCTTTTCCCAATTTTTCAGGAAATCGCTTACTGCAATGAGTTAGGAAGAAAACTGAAGTGATGCAGGACAGCATCTATGAACTTGGCTGCATCTGAAGGAAGAGAGAGAAAAAAAAGAGATGGCAATTGGGAAACACAGGAAAGCAGTGCAGAGCAAAGCACAAAAGCAGGAGTGTAAAGAGAAGACAGTAGGGATGCCAAGGTTAACATCACAACTGGAGACAAAAAGGCAACAGGGAGCACAAGAGATCCAAGATATAAGCTTAGGTAAAACTGTGTAGGTCTGAAATATCTCAACTCATTCAGATGGACAACATAATAATTAGGAGAAGAATATGAAGAAAAAGATCATTATATCCATGGGTAAGGAAAATAGTGTTTGTCATACTGGTGTACAAAACTGGTGGAATTCAAGAGCACTGAAGGTGGGCCTTTAGTAAAGCAAGAAAGGCCAAAATCTTGAAAAGCTTTTAAGAAGTAGATCCAAATTTTCTCCACTGTAAATGGAAAGTGCAAAGACTTGATTAACAAGCACATCACTTATCACTGCCTAGCTTGTCAGTAAAGCAGTGTTAAGAGAAAACTGTTGCAATTACTAACAAATTCAGATTTAGAGCCTGAAATGACACTGCTTACATTTCTTACAGCAAGAAAAAAAGAAAAATAAATCCATTTAAGTGATGATGTTATTAGAAAATACCCTTCCCGATTAGCTTGCATTACTTCACAGCATTTCAGAATTTAACCCAATAAATATGAGTACACAAAATTAAACCAAATGAATATGAGATGCCCTTATACTTGTTTCTTTACTGGCATACAGGCTGCTAACTACCAGTGATAACCAATTTCTCCAGCATTATAAGCCTAAATAACACCTGACAGCACGAGCCCTTGTGAACATGCCCAGAGAGCAGTCACATACACAGCTAATGGACTCACACAGGGCACTGGAGTATATGCTGGAGTGTATTCCCATTTAACACCTATTACAAGGGGAAGAAAGAGAAGTTCATTATAATGTAACATGCAACATAAATATATGTCAGTTGTCATTCTGTGTGACATCAACTTTCATTTTACCTCAGGTTATTATTTAAGTAATAAATCCTAACAAGGTGAGCTTTATCATCCCACGGAGTGTATCCAGGAGGTAGAGATACAAGGTGATGGCAAGAATGCTTGAAACATGATAATTCCTGACAGCTGCTGCTTGAGCACAAGTTAAATTGAACAGTTTATCTCAGCATAAAGATGTTATAAGGTTTTATGTTTAATTTAAAAAAATTAACATAAAACCCAGAGAAAGCAGAGTTAGGCAATCTTTCACAAACATGACATACTACAATCACTGCATAAGCTGGATTAGTACTTATTACCATGCTACTAGAGAATTAATCTGTTTTTAGACCACCAAAGAGCTTTAAATTGCAACTTTTGTCTTCTGTAAGAGAAACCTATATTTAAAATGACTGCTAAATTCAAATTAACAGCTACATCATTAACCTTCCATCTCACAACACACACATCACCCCTTACATTTCAATGGCTATTATGGTATTCTTATCTAAACCTATCAACACTACAACATATAATATATACAATCCACTTCAATAAATAGACTGGGCATATCCTCACAAAACCTGTGCTGAAGGTCACATCTGAAAGCAACTGCCCTAGCTCTCTTTTCCAAAATATCCCCAAGCACTTTACTGTGCTATGGTCCTTCCAGAGAACAAGACAATCATGCATGCAGCAGTCTCACTGCCATAGACACTGGCCAAATTTCAGGACCACCATCCTGAAAGCTTGTGTTTCATCTGAATCACTTAATAGTCCTGAATTCTGGGGAACTACCATACATTCAATACAAATATTCATGGGAAGGAAGCAGAGAGTGCTTGCAGGTTCAGAGCCACAACATGTCTGGAGAACGTTCTGAACTTTGCTACTGTCTTGTCCATTATTTTACACCAAAGGACTGAAAATTAGTAAAACACTGACGCCTTTACTTTTCTTTTTTATTACCAGCAGACAAAATGACTAGTACAGCTTCCCACTCATATCAACCAAATTACAAAAGTGAAGGTGCTAAAGTATTTTTATTTTGCTTTATCAATCTTGCGTGTCACCATAACCATGATTTACTCTTTTATAGCATTGCCCTAAATCTTTCAATTACATTCCCATGCAACTTAACTAAAACCACATTTTGCCTTCCCCTTGGGTGACCACACAGGTCATACTTGTGTATCTATGGATATAGAGGCTGAACTCCACAATTCACCAGGCCAGTTTAAAACAGTACCTGATTTGTATTGGAATATTTGCTCTGTCTGGCAGAAGATATGCCAGCACAAAAGACTGACAGACATGGTCACAATTTGTATTATGGATCAGGCAACCCAGCTCTCTCTGGAAAAAGTGGGTTGGGTTACTTTAAGTATGATCCTGTAGGGCAACAGGGAACTCTCTTGCACTGCAAATTATATCCAAGGCTATAAATCTCTGCTGTAGAACAACTACATTCATAGTAAAATGAGTTCATGATAGAGCATCTGCCTGTCCAGAGAAGAGGTACAAGCACTCGTTGTCTGCAAGGTGCAGTATTACAATAAAACAGAGTTAGATTTGGATATTGCTACAAATAAGAGCCTTTTAGGGGAAACAGGTACTAAAAAAAACAAGACAATTCATTAGATGGCACTGACTGAACTAACATTCATCCACCCTTCAGGACAAGAGCATGATGCTGGAAGAAGTGTCTGTATCAATCTAGAACTAAAAACTCAAACACCTGGAAGCATCAAATCCCACCATACTTTCACCAGGCAATGACTGCTTCATTCTTGCAGAGATCCACATTATACTGTATCTAAAAATACATTAATTTACAGCAGAGCCTTAAAAACCTCAGGGGTTTACCCCAAATATGGTTTTATACTGGCCATAGCTGTCACGCACTCAGCAGAGCAAAGTCAGGGTGCCACAGGACACCACACAGACACTACGACCGTGAAACACAACACACAGTCACACCACTGCTGATGGCTATGTTTTTCCCAGTTCTTCAGAAGCCAACCAAAATTTTACAGTAAATAACAAGAACCATTAGATGAACCATCTACAAGAGTTTTAAAGACGATACTGTCTTCAAGCTCCTGAAGATCAAACCTGAGGACTTTGGTTCCTCCATTGTACAGTTCAGATTCGGCTTGAACATATTTTTCAAATGAAATTGTGTATCAAATAGCATTATTAATGCCTATAATGTTACATATAGACCAGTTATTTTTGTTTATTATTACAAACATTTTTATATTATTAAGTTGCATTTTTATCACTAGTCCAAGAATATACAATTTGCCATCAGACATAAAATGCTTTTTAGTTTGCCTTTAAACAATAGATGACTCTGAATTTCTGAACAATAAATACTAATAAGTAATAATATGACAGTATACAGTATAAAAAATAAATTAACAGTAAGTTTTTGACATGAAATGTACAAATGTCAAAAATGCTTCCAGATATATCTCATACAGGTTTTCTGGATAAATCATAATTTAATATGTTACAGAAATAATTAAGTCTTATTATTTTAACATTCTTTAGTTTTCAGAACAAATCACAAGAGTTGTCATGCTTTTCATCTTAATTAGGCCATGTGTTTGTCTTACTCATTTCTATGTACTTTCATAAACATTTACAAATATTAATTGTAAAGAAAAATATTTTTTCCTCTTGCTGTAATTACTATACGTACATATAATCACAGTGATAAATATTCATGGTGCTACCAGTTCAACAGTTTTGGGTTTAGGGCTTACCTCGTATGCTGAAATACAGTAGAAATTAATAGCTTGTTCTGAACTCATACTACCAATCCTTTTTTGTTTAAAAAAACAATCCTGATTTTTGTTTAAAAGTACATTCCCCCTCATTTTATAATATATTGTTTTGGATATTGTCATTGAAATTTTTGTTCCTACTGTGACAGACCTTAGTCACATTTTCCAAAAGAATACTGCCCTGAAATCAAATGCATTTTCCCCTTCTTCATATATACCATACCCCAAAAATATCCTCTCAGCTCTCTGCATGTACATCTGCTATTTGACACAGCTGTAGTAGAAGGGGGCTATGTTTCCAGCCCCATTATTTCTTGTCCCACCCTCTCCTGCATTCGCTCATAACATCCAGATTTTCAGACCTCCAATAGGACGTAGAATTTCTGAGAACCTCCTGTCTCAACCTGCTGACACCACTGATGTTATCCAGCAAAACTAAAATGGGGCTGAAGCTGAATAATAGCAAATCTCTCACATTTAAAATATTCATCAGGTTACATAAATGCATTATTTAATTTGTAAATTACTTGGGTTCTCTCTCAATTCCTTCCTATCTCTTTGAATCTGTTTTTCAACCAGCTGACCATACTATTTACATACAATCAAACGTAAGAATTCAAGTTTGGGGCCAGATCCCCAGCCAACACAAATGGTTAAGAACTAGTTCTTAAACACTTACCACTATTTTCAGTGACCTTTAAGTCAAAAGGATACTGAAAAGGATGTGAAAAAGTTAATCAAAACTACTTCCATATTTAACATCAAGAAGTAAACTGGAAAGAAACTCTCACACATAAGACTTCTAGAATTTTAAGGTTAAGGGGGGTGTATTCTGTTTGGATTGCTTTGGGTTTTGGGCAACAACATTGAAGCTTCTTGAATTTCATTAAATGAATGGTACTAATTTTTTCCCTCATTTGCAATTAAATTTGGCTTCAATTAATTACTGACAGATGCACATTTTTACTTTAGTGGCCAGATTGTTCACCATGGGCTACATCATCCTCTCTGCTCCCACGAAGGGAGAGGTCAAGACCAAGAAACTATTGCTGACGTGACAGGTGAAGGAGAAAGCCACGAATCCACATCATCCTCCTCCCTCAGATTTCAGCACCATTAAATAATGAAGCAAAGGCATCTTATTAAAGCAGAGCATAGTCAAATCAAAATAACCCATTAGTGAAAAGCAGACACTGCTGAAGGTTTATATAAGATGTAAGGATTAACTCTGCTCAAATATGTACTGTGATGCAGCAAGAAAAAAGTAAGAAGCAAAACAAAGGAAGGACAATGTCTGAAGGCAAGAAATTCACAAAGGTCCCCACAGAACAAAGTGGTGTATAGTGAAAACACTTTTCTAAAGAAAAAGACTTGCAAAATTGACATTCTACTCAATCAGAAAGCATTTAAATAGCATTATTTAGTGATTTAAAGCCTATAAATTCATTCCACTCGGTTACTTCTCTGCTCAACTCTAGAGAAAAACCAAACATGTCAAATGATATGCATGAAAAACGCAGTATGCCAAAGAGGTTGTGGCACCATGGAGGAGCCCTAAGACTAAACATAACACTACTATTCAATAGTAAACCTGAACAACAAACTTTGAAGAGTATTACTTCATGTCATCTGATGTCAGTTTGCATCCAGGATGACACAAAGAAGAAAATCAACATCATGAATATAAGGACCTCCTTGCAAGTGAGGCTGATTCATCTCATTGAAGAGGAATCAAATTCACTGCAGCACAGACCCACCAAACCAGTGAATTTCCCTTGAAAAGGTTTATATGAATAGATGCCTGAATTAGCTAATGAATGGCCAAATAAGAAAATGGCTGATTTGCCTTTAGTTTGAAAGCCTGCATGGACTCAAAACTCAAACCTTTTCCTAGTTTTCAGGTCTACACATTTTATATTTTAAAACAACAGAAGACCTACTCACAATGCACAACTGCAGAGAAAATGAGCAGGGTCTTAGCAGACCCATTAGTCCTACATTTCAAATGCCCCAGAAATCCTGTTCCTCAAAGTATTTCAAATTGTTTTGTATGTTGTCACGCACCTTGATATCTAAACACTTTTTAAAGAAATTTGAAGACTATCACTAAAAGGAACTTAGCTTTCTTAGCAAATGGATTTCTTATTTTTCTAATATCCCATGGCTCTGATTGCAACTTGCACAATCTATAAACATCAAGTCCCTTGAAAAATATTTTTATAGAAGCTCTTGGCTAATTTTCCCAAAAAAATCCCACTTCACAGCATTAACTGTCTAAGAATGGGAACTCCAGGAAAAGCAGGATTCTTCCCAGAAAACTAATACACTCCTTGAAAAAACTGTCATAAAACCTGAGCAGCTGGTAACTCTGTCACCATGAAGTATCCATATGGAAGACCGAGATGTGTCAAACTACCCAAAAGGAGTTTGGATAGTGCAGAAGATGGAATAAATAATTCAGTATCTTCAACACTTTCAACAGCAGGTAGCAGATATGCTACCTGCTCATACAACGTGCCAAAATGTAACATGCGAGTGAGAGCAAGTGAGCAAATGTGAGCATCTCCAACCTATCTTCATGAGGATATTTTGCTCGAGGTACTTTTCTTTTTAGAGACATATGATCTGTATCATACATTGTCAGGAGCAGGCAGCACTACAGAACATTAGGAATAACTTTGTGAATTTAATGTATATTCACAAAGCACATACTCCTTCATATTGATAAATGTATAAACCCCCACCACATCTTAATCAAATGCTCCAAAAAATATAAGGAAAGTGCAAATATTTATTTCTCCTAACTGCCCTTTACACTTCTATAATATCTATTGCTGTGGCAGACTGGAAAATTTCCTGCCTTAATATAAACTGAGGAA
This sequence comes from Psilopsiagon aurifrons, assembly GCA_025447955.1. NCBI lineage: Eukaryota > Metazoa > Chordata > Aves > Psittaciformes > Psittacidae > Psilopsiagon > Psilopsiagon aurifrons. The sequence continues at coordinate 12,405 of JAOEHY010037802.1, forward strand.
ACTATTTAATGTCATGAGTGAACTGGCAATCAGAACCACAATTTTAACGTTTCTGCACTGTGTTCCTGATATTGTCCTACAATAAAACTACATTGTGCAGTGTTAATCGTCTTTCTTTTCTTCCTAAAAGTACTACTCACACACTGGTGCATAAATGTACATCATTTATACTAACAGAAGATAAAGTGACACTTCTGTTCCCTAAGTAATTAAAATAGAATCATAGAATCATAGAATAGTTAGGGTTGGAAAGGACCTTAAGATCATCTAGTTCCAACCCCCCTGCCAT
>JAOEHY010037804.1:0-16991 GCA_025447955.1 Psilopsiagon aurifrons
CTTCTGTGGTGTGAGGCTGTTTGGATGCTTTGAAAGCCGCCGAACTCTGCTATGGTGATTGTACGGGGGAAAGTAGTCAGCTGTATCCACTGCGAGTGAGGTTTGGGGCTGCAGGACAGAGCAGGGCATTGCAGCATCACCCTGGACAGTTCTGCCGAGGGCTCCGGATGAGGACAGGGCTGGCAGCTTCTGCCGATGTGCAGTGAATGCAGAAGGCATTTCTCTCCGACAGGATGATGTGTTAGAAAAGTGAAACACTGATATTTCTGTGTGATCAAGGGGAGCTTTCATTAGCAGAAATTTAGATGGCACTTGGTGTGCCCTATGCATACATCAGAGGGTGCTTGTTACTCCATTCTTCCATGTGGAATTGAGGGACATTTTTATCTTCTGTCTTTAAAATACAGTTATATTTGAGCTTGGTCTGACTGCAAGCACACAATAACACTCATTTCTTTTTTTCTCCTTTTTGGAAAAGGCATCAAGACTGATATGCTTGGTAGTGCAAGCTGTAACAAATGGTCTGATAATTCCACTTTTTGAAGGGCCCTATAATGATTTGTTTATATTATTGTACGTAAACTGCATCTGTGTTGTGAAAGTACTTCTTTATTTTTCTTTTAAAAACCATTTCCGCTAAGTTACTGTTTGTGACTTAGGGACCCAAAGAGGATCAGGAGTCTGAGTCAGAACTAACCGTGACTCAACTGAAGGCGCTGCGTAAGCAGCAGCAGGCAAAATTGGAGAAGGCAATGTTGGGAGAGGACTCTGATGAAGAAGAGGAAAAAGAGGAGAAAAATGAGAGGAGTCAGAACAGTGATATGAGCTGCTCGTGGGGAATGGGTAAGTGATGATGTGTAAATTGGCTGATACATCTTGGAAGGTCTTTAAGACATTTTTCAGGGAATACCAGGGTTGACGTTCCAGCTTTATGCCAGGTGTCCCAATTCAGCGGAAGTTCTTGGCTACGCAGTAATCCTTTTCTTTTTAAAAGGAAGAGTGCTGTGACAAGGCAAGCTTATATTTGGTGAGAAGTATGCCAGAGCTCATTTAAATGCAGGGAGGAATTTGCCTGTGCCTATAAAAGACCATGAAACTGAGTCTAGGCTTGTTCCTGTGATGGTGTCCACACTTCTGCCTGAGAGGTGACATTTAATTGCTTGAGATATCCATGTGCAGTGTAGCTGTCGTAAATTTAAAGGAGTCCACATCTTAAAGCTAGGCAAATTGTAATTAATGAGCTGTTCAGGCCAAAAGGAGTTGTTTTTTTGAATGGAAATATATAAGCACATAATCCTTTAATGGGCTGACACTGCAGTGATGTTCATCTGAAAAACTGCCATCTTATGATAGAATGAGTAACAATGAAAATGAAGCAGGGTGGGTTTTTTGATTGGATGCCGAAATGATATTCAAGTTAAGGGAAATAGGATTACATAGCTGCTGCTTCTTTCAAACTAAGAAACGTTGAAATATACTGGAGCTCTCTTTCTGACGTTTCACCATGTTTTTGCACTTTCTGTGTCTTGTAGGGGAGGATGCTGAGGAGGATGAGGTTGAAGAAAACCCTATTGCTATTGATTTTCAGGATGTACAAGATGCCTTTTATATGAAAGATCCTAGGAAGGCCTTACAGGGCTTTTTTGACAGAGAAGGTACTGTACTATTTTTTTGAGGTTTAAAGTAAATTTCCTATTTTCCGAAGTGTGATGTTTGTGCTCATGTTTGCCTTTTGGGAATTAAGGTGTAGGAGCTAAACTTCTCTGTTACCTTGTGATCAAATTTTGAGTGGGGGTTGGTGGTGGTTTGGGGTTTTTGTGTGGTTTTGTCTTTTGGTTTGGGGTTGGGTTTTTTTGTTATTTTGTTTGATTTGGTTTCAATTAAAACTTAGATCACCACTGTATATCTGAGACTTTCTTACTTACCAATTCCTAAACTGGGAATTGTAGTGAGAGTTGTATTGCTTTGGAGCAACACTCAAACCACAACCATGCTTTGAAGCTATGCTGAAAAATTCATACCCATCAAATTCCAGTCTGTTCAGTTTGGCAATGGCTGTGATTGTGAGATAGAATCGGAAAGTCTAACAAGGCAAAAGGCAATAATGAATTGCTCTCAAGTTCTGATGGTTGCTAGTGAAACTTACAGTTGACTTACTTATTTGCTAAAGTGAAAAATTAATCTTCAAAATATCTGTAAATTTAGGCTAAAAAATGTCATTACTTTTATGTCATTTACTTTAATACATATAGAGACAGATGGTTTCTTCCTTGAGCTACACTGTGAAAGACAACCAGATGAACATAGAACCAACAGAAGATCCCATGGCAAATTCAATCTTATAACAAGGGCAACTTACCTGTCTTTTTTTAACCACGACATTCTTCTCTGCTGTGATGATTGTTTGTGTTTATTTCAATTTTGGTTACTACATCAACTTTCTTTTTCTCTCTAGGAGAAGAGTTAGAATATGAATATGATGATCGTGGGCACAATAGCTGGCTATGCAGGATCAAGTATGTGTACCTCCATTCACTTTCTCTGCGTAGAAGCTGACTTCATTGAATTCACAGACAAAAACTGAAGGAATTACTTGTTTTATCACACTTGGCGAGGAGGCCAGCTGGAATTAGATACTGAGACAGAAGTTCAAGGATCAGTGCCTAATTTAGTGTCTGTGCTCCTTTCTGGTCTGGCAGCATTTGGTTTTCCTTAGAGATGAAGATTGGGAAAGCAAGAGTCCAGGTTCTTTCAATTCCCCTTGTTTTGAGAAATACATGACATCTAAATATAAAAGGAGAAACTAGGAAACAATTATCTTTCAATTCCTAGTGGGGGAGAGAGAGAAAAAAAAATTTTCATTCTACTGTGTGCCCCATTGCAGTTATTCTATAGTTGATGAGAAACTGAACGTGAGCCAGCAGTGTGCACTCACAGCCCAGAAACCACCTGCATCCTGAGCTGCATCAAAAGGAGCATGACCAGCAGGTCAAAGGAGGTGATCCTGCCCCTCTGCTCCGCTCTCATGAGAAATGGAAAGAACAATGTCAATATGATAAATAATATATGTTTGTATCTGAGTGTATCTGAGCTGTTCTCTGACCTTTCAAACTGAACAGGTTGCCTGTGGATGATGCATCAGGGAAGCAGCTGGTGGCAGAGATTCTCCATTCAGGAAAGAAGAAGGAAGCAATGATACAGTGCGCCCTGGAAGCTTGCAGGCTACTCGATGCTCGGGGAGTACTAAGGCAAGAAGCAGGTGGGTAATGAGTCAAATGCTGTGATTGTTCTAAAAGCCCTAAATTAGGGATTTGTGATTGCTATCTTGAATTTGTTTTATTGCTCAGTGGTATACAAATCATTGGCTTCTTGCCTTCTCCCTTACCTTTTTCCCAGTATCCCGAAAAAGGAAATCAAAGAACTGGGAAGATGAGGATTTTTATGACAGTGATGATGACACCTTCCTGGATCGAACTGGTGCCGTGGAAAAGAAACGGCTGAACAGAATGAAGAAAGCTGGTAAAATAGAAGAAAAACCAGAGACTTATGACTCCCTGGTAAGAATCGTTATGATATGCCAGGCTTATTCTCTCATGCACATATTACCAAGAAGGAAAATAAAACCTATTTCCTGATCTTTCTTTTATAACTCGAACTCTGATACCATTTCAGACCTTTCACTCTCATTTGGCCAAGTTGCAATGAAATAGTGGGTCTTTTTTTATTTGTGGACAATATCTACAAGTACCTTAAAGTACTGATTCGCTTTATTGAAGAGGTAGCATACTATGTTGCTTTTGCCTGTGTAGTATGGACTTCTACTTGATGAATCATGGCAGCGGGTGAATGAACTGCCAGAGCAGGATACTTCTAAAATAGTTTTAAAGCATCGGAAAATAATGGGAACCTTTCAGGCGCGCAGGGCACATCGTAAAGAAGAATGGGATCCTAGAGAAGGATCTCATTCTGTTTCAAAGAATAAGCATCCTGGACTGACAGGCATATGACAACTAAAAGCCATACACAGACAATAGGGTGTGGGGGAACAGGGATAGGGAGGACTGGAGAGTCACAATGGTGCTGTAACATCGCTGCAGAAGCATTATCATATTTCTGTATTTCAGACAGAAAATTATTGGAACAGTATTTGAAAGGATTGATAGTTGTTTAGGAACAGTGTAGACTATCATTTTTTCAGCCCAGAAGCTCTGGTCAAAGATCAGAAGTAGATAAATGGAGGTAATTTGGTAGGATATTTGAATAACTCTTAAAAGAGGATTTTAAGAAGATAAGAAGATCTTCTAAGCATGTTCTTTTCTAGGTCAGAAAGCTAAATGAAGCTGAAAATGAGCTTTCTGAGATAACGGAGAAGCTGAAGGCTTCAGGGAAAGGTAAGGCATGAAGTTTATTTGATCATAGTGCTTCTCATAAAGAGCAATAAGGAGATAAAAAAATGTATTTTATCGATTTCTGTTTTAGGGGCCTTTTTTTAATGTCTACTTTTCAGAAAGGGGTAGGGAGATTTGCAGGTCACTGAGTTAGCTTAATAAGGATGCTTAATACTCTCCAGCCAATAATTTATGTACCGTGTGTATATAGTCACTTGCCAATGAATGCAGCCTTGTCCAAAGCAGGCAACATCTAAGTGAATTCAAGGAGGTGAGTGTACAAGTTCATGGAGCTTAAAAGGGTGAACTTTATTACTGGTTATCTGACCATATTAGTGAAACTGACTCAATTTGAGGAACACTTTCTTGTGACTTCCAAAACTGTTTATAAGGGAAGACTAAGCAAATGGCAGAAAAGACAGTGTATTTTATTTCACTTCTCTCATTGTAAATGCATCTTAAAAAGGAAAGGTGGGAGAACAAAAATGTGGAGTCAAAACAGTTAATGCTCAGTCTGTATGTTCAGTGAACTTGCTAGCTTATGAGGGTACCGTTCAGATTCTAGGATAGTGCCTTTGTGTAGGAAGGCAGAACTTATCCAAAGCAGTCATTGTACCTGGTAGGGAGTTAGATTTAGAAGCATACTTATACAAATAGCTGCATTTTGCTTTCTGTTACTGATGATATTATGTGGAATAAAGGGAATGCATGAAGGAAACCTCTTTAGGCTGGTTCTTCCTACAGAAGCCTTTTTAACAGAGCTGGCATTAATAAAGGTTCCAATGTCAGTTTGTCGTAAGAGTTTCTCTCTATGAAGCCTAGCAGCAACCTGACTGCTGGGCTGTCTTTAGTGCATTATACAGGTACCTTTCTTTCTGGTGATTCAGCTCCGTGCCAGAACTCATTTGTATCAACATTTCAGTTGGTGGTTGATTATACCAGATCACTGTTCAGGAAATGGTAGAGTGCCACTGAGCATTCTCACTGATGGGTTGGTTCAGCATGTCTGAAGGAATTGTTTTCAGCGTGACACTTCATACACAGTTAATGATTGCCTACCAAGAGAAGCTAATGCTTTATATTGCCAGAGACATGGAGTTCCAAGCTTTCATATGTTACAATGCCTTTGTTTCTGCTGATGCTGTTTCTCAGTAACATTGTTAAATAGTAATATAATAGAGATTGGGAAGGATCAGTTCATTTATAGGCTGCGAGTAACACCCATATAGTTCTGATATATGTTATTGTGATATGGTAAATTGTAGCTGGTTACACAGCTAGTTAGAGCCTTGGAAAACTTGTAGTCTCAGCATTTATTACAATGCAGAGTAATTCAGGCCAGGGTAAAATGCAGCAGATACTGCACTATCAGTTACTTTGTGTGCGTGTTTTCTAGATACTTGTGGTTTATTTCTTTGGATGCTTCAGATTAAACATAGAAGTTGAGTACAAGTGCAAGGCAGGAGCATGCCTATTGATCGTGGGTGATTCTTAGCAATGGCATGAGCTGTCTGGCAAATTTGCTGCATTACATACAGTTCTGAAACCTTAATGTGCTTTTGCTTGTGCTAAATGAGTATTTGTAGCCTAATGGCAAGAGTGCAGAGAGACCAAGGAGTGAATGACAGGCAAAATTGCAACACCTCTTACCAAGCACTTGGAGAAATTAAATGCTTGTCTGAAAAAACGCAGTAGAAGTTCACAAATTGTCCTCTGGAGTTTTTCAGAACTAATTACTGATGGACTGAGTTGGTGTCTCTCATTCACTGATGCAGCTGAATGAAAATCAAATACATAGAGCTCTTCAGTCTTATCTTTGGTTACCCATTCGGAAGAAAATTATCAGTAAGCTGATGGTGCAGCAAATAGCCCTATACCTTTATTCACTGAAATAAAGTATAATAACCATGGTTGATTCACCTCCCAGCTACATCAAATTTTACTTCAGTAAAATTGCTGCAACAGACACTGAATGCTAACTGTAAACATCTAGGTTGAATTACCTGATCTTGGGCACTGTTGGTGGAATCAAGCAGAGAACTGGACTTGCAAGAAGGGGTGATCTGACTCGCTGAAGATCACTCCCTGATTGAAGCACTTACATGGTTCTGCAGATAAAGAAGCAAACTGCACCTTTAATTGTTCTGAATTACCTGACTAGACACTAAGCCATATCTTTGAAATCTGGTGTTGAAATTAAATGATCATTCTGCTCAACTCCTGCCTGCTAGGAGCTTCAAACTGTTATCAGTGAGTTTTCATTGATGTTTTTTGTCTTGGTTCATATAAATAGTTGCAAGGAAGAGTATTTCTATCTGAGTTTTCTTTATGCCAAGTTTTGTCATTTATAACTGTGTGGAAGTAGATGATGTAACCGTTTCCTGGTTTTTGAAGCCTCTTCATTCTGTATATGTTTGAACAGTTACTGTTATGGCTTAATACGCTTGCAAATTATAAACCTTGTTTTGTTCTAGGTCAGGAATATCCTTCCCAATTGAGTCCATTTGTAAACATAAGTCTTACTAGGCTTTTCTGTAAATATTTGTTATGTAAAATTGCTTGAATGTGTACTTTTAACAAAACCATGCTATTTTATTGAAATTTAACATGTGCTACTTTAAATACAAAGTGCTCTTTAATGAGCTCAAGCTGAACTGAAAATAACTTATTGTTTGCATAACTGTGCTTGTGCATATATACATAAATGCTTGTAATGCAGCAAATACCAGATATGCCACTTTTCATGTAACACTAAAGGGCAGAAGGAGGCTGTCTGTCAAAAGGCTCATTACAATTCTAGAGACATTTTTCTTAGTTTCCATTCAAGCTGTATTTGAACACTATATGAAAACTTGCTCAAGCCCAAGGAAGGAGTTTTTCTGTGGGTATTTTGTTTGGTTATTTGAAATCCGTGTGTTAGAATTCTGTAATAATTTTTCTTCATCGTTAGAGCTTTAGTTTTTCCTCTTTGAGTTTTAATTGCACAAATACACCCAGAATTGTTAATAGTTGAAATCAAGTGGAGTAGAAAGACTGTCGCTATTCTTTTCCAAGTACAAAGCAGTGTTTTCCTATTAGAAAATCCAGTCAAAACAGAGGTAAATCTTGTGTGATTGGCCTAAAGTATGAAACTATTCTTGCCTGCGCTCTGTCATCCAGGGCTGGGAGGCAGCATCATGTGTTGATTCATTCTCAGCTTTGCAAATGTTATTACATAAACATTCCAGGAAAGTCAAAATGGGATTCCCCATGCAGTGGTGTGGCATTCTTTGTAGCAGTGTTTGTTTTAGTCTGTGACTACAAAAAAAGAACACATAAGCCACTTTCTTAATGACAGCAGATCTTGCAGTGAGATGAATAACTTAGAATAAAGACACTCATAAAGAAACATTCAATTTTAAGAGAGGCTTTGTTATGTAAGTGGATGAAAGTTTACTGTGAGGCTTTTGTTAGGAGGAATGCTTTCATCTTTCCAGGGCTAATAACCTCTATTATTTCACCATTCAACAGAAACTTGCGGAGAGGATAGTTTTTCCTATATTTGGTATTCTCTAAAGGTAGGACCTGAGTACAGCTGTTGTCTCCCCACTCATAACAATATGTATCTGTCCTTTATCTTGCCTAGTCCAGTCCCAGCCATCACCTCAAGATTCCTTGGATGAATTCATGACCGAAATAAAATCAGGATCCACCTTAGACAGTGTGGCACGAAAGAAGCTTCACTTGAGGTCCTTTGAACTGAAGAAAGAGCAACAGAGGCTGAAAGGGCTAATAAAGCTTGTCAAGCCTGCAGAACTGCCTGAGCTGAAGCCCCAGTAAGTCTTGGCTAAAGTGTAAAACAATTGCTTTTACCATTGTTGGTATCCATGAACAGTTGTGCAAACCCAGTAAATAGCTTTCCAAACACAAAGGCAGGACAGCCTTCCAACCTACCTCTTCAAAGAGACACTGTGCCTTTTGGGTGTTGCAGCATCTGTGGTTCAAGCAGATGCACCACAACACTGGAGTAAGATAAGCCCACACTGAGAGGATAAGAAAGGGAAAGGATTGGAGTAGTGGTGTCAGCTTTTATGTTTGTTTTCCCAACCTGCATCTAAAAGGAGCAAAGGAATTTTAGAGGTATTATGTACAAGGTGAAAACCACTTCAATCCCATGAAACGTACCTGGAGATCAAGTGTAGTACTTCAAGTACTGCCTTGCAGAACTGCTGCAGTTCAAGAGGGTGTGTGCTGGGTTCATTATTTGCTAGTGGCAGCTTAATTACAGGCTTAATTAGTTTGCTTAAATTGAGGTTTATCCTCCAAGTGTGTTTTTATATATGCATATATGTTATATACATATGTAGGTACGTGTGAAGTTGAATTTGAGGGAGTCTGTGATACAGGTTTTTTTCTCCTTATTTTTTGCTTCCTGTTCCTTGGATGCTGCAAGTGAGAGAGAAATTCAAGGACTTTTATATATCCACTTCTAATTCACAGGGTTTTTTTGCATTTGTAAATGTAAGACTTGTTTGGTACTATGTGCACTCTTTTCCTCTGTATCTGTTTTTTATTAGGAGTGGGAGTCACAGTCTGGAAGCAGAGGACAAGCCTAAAAAGGTTACCTTGCCTCTCTTTGGTGCAATGAAAGGAGGGAGCAAATTCAAGCTGAAAACTGGAAGCCTAGGAGTAAGTTTGACTCATAAGAGCAAGTCAGAGGCTGTTTCTCAGACCAGTTCTGGGGCTATGGAGACTGTAGGTGGCAACCATGTCTTCTCACATGCAAGGAAACAGCATGGAGGTGCAGGCCTCTGACAGTGGAAGGTGCACAGGGCACCAAGCAATAGCTGTTGGATGTTTGCTGCCAGCAGTTGCTATTCTTTGTCCTTGTACAGGCAGTCTCCTAGGCACAGCTGTGGTCAAAAGGCAATGAATTGAATAGAGGCAGCTTGGGGACATCAGGCTGAAAACACTGCTATACCTTAGCAGTTTTTATTCATCTTATAGCTCAGATCATATCCAAGACTGATTCTGTTTCCAGTGTCATGTTATGAAAAGATTGCACTCCTTGTCTATGGACTGGACATATTTTTTCATCTTCCATCTCTACTAATAACTTTTCTTTAAAACCTAACTATTCTTCATCCCAAGAGTGTTTCCTTACCAGCTGTCTCTGACAGTAATGTGTGTGCTTTCTCCTGTAATGAGTGTCTGTGGCATCTACCTCCATTTATTGTAGCACTGAAGCACAACTCTTTCTCCCGCAGAAGTTGCCTGTTAGGCGTCCAGAAGTCCCTGAAAGCCTGTTAAAAATGAAAGATGATGGACCAGAGGAGGAAGAAGAGGAAGAAGAGGAAGAAATGGAGGAGAAGCAAGAAATAGATACAATAAACAGCAGAGCATCAAAGGTGGAAACAAAAGTTACAGCAGCAGAAGAAGAAGCAGGAAAAGAAACTAATGCGCCTGATGGTTCTTCTTGCAATAACGAGAATCTGGAATCCCTTCAGGATGGTAAATCATTGGTTTTGTTTTTTTCCAGTAATGAAGCTGAGACTGTTGCTGCTGAATTCTTCAGAGCTCTGTGAATCTCCTAGTGTCTGAGTCACAGCTTCTCCAGCAGATTTCTTTTCCATAGATTTTTCCTACGAGTCCAGAGCCTGTGTGTCAACAGCTGAGTTTAACATGGTTCCAGTTGAAACTCCCCTTGGCAGTCAGTTCTCCGTGCTTGTGGTGAAATAGAAGAAATATACTGCGCTCACAAGTCATAAGTTTGATGAACATCCTGGGGTCAGCTGTAACAATTACTTTTCTCCTTCTTGGTAGCTGGTGCAGTGCTGAGTTTCAGCTTTGGTCTGAGAACAATGCTGATAACACACCAATGGTTTAGTTGTTGGTGGGCAGCACTTAACTGATCATCCTCTGCCAGTGAGGAGGGGCACAAGAAGCTAGGAAGGAGCAGAGACAGGACAGCTGACCAAAACTAGCCAAAGGGGTATTCCATACCGTAGCATGTCATGCCCAGTATATAAACTGGGGGGAGATACCTGGAAGGGCAGATCACTGCTCAGGTAGGGCTGTATATTGGTTGGTGAGCGGTGAACAATTCTCTCCCCTTGTTATCTCCCTTATTATTAGTGGTAGTTTTGTATTATACTTCAGTTATTGGACTGTTCTTATCTCAACCTGTGGGGTTTACATTCTTTTCAGTTCTCCTCTCCATCCTACCTGGAGAGGGGATAAAGGGGAGTGCGAGCAAGCGGCTGCATGTTGCTGGGTTACTGACTGGGCTTGCACCACGACAGTTAGATTGAGTGTCCATATGAAAACAACTACAGTGCATTATGGGCAGGAAGAGTGGTGTAATAAGAAAAAAACAGTCTGTGTAAAGCTTCAGATCTGTTTGTAAGGGGGAAAAATACTCTTAAAAGTGGCAGTGGAGAGGTATCTTCTTGTGTCTGTGTGGTTTACCTCCATTCCCTCCTTTTCTGTATCAACTTGATGCATTTGAAAACTCAGTACTGATGTTTCTCGGTAAATGAGATGTTTGATGACAAGCCTAATTCTGACTTCTTGTCTTAATGCTGGACAAGTTACTGGCATGTTTTAATTGCTCACAAGTTTTTTTTAATCTTGTATTGTGAGGGCCTTGGTACATGAAATAATTTGGAGAACTCTCAAGGAAAGTTATTCCTGTGACAAATGCAGCCAAGAGTTCCCTTTTGTACTTTGTCTCGACGATGTTAGTGCTCTAACAGCAAAGTTACTGCAGAGTGCTCATCTAGCTCTTTCTTTTTATTTTTACAGGGGTTCCTTTTCTGCCTGAGCCAAAGGTACTAAGGAAAGAATCTCAGATGGAACCCTCACAAGATAAATCTCAAGGTGAGCCCTAGAGTTTAGACTCTGTTGTAGAGTAGCATGTTAGTTTAGAAACTGTCTAAAGGACTTAACTGTCTTCTGTCAGTAGAAGGAAACTAAGCTTAATCTAGAACCTAAAAAATCTAGAATTGAAACAGAGGATTGTGTTTTGGTTGCAAAGTGGTAAGTGTGTGGTGAAGACGGGTCATTTCCACTGGTGTTTCAGTACCCTTTGCTTTTCGTAGTCACTAACTCATTTGAGCTCCTTTGTTTAAAGAGGAAAGAAGTATGAAAAGAAAAACTGTTTTCATTTAGAGCCTTGAACATGCTGCTCCCCACCCTCAGCCCTACTCTCTTGCAGTAGCTCTAAACACTAGGAAGGACAGAACTAACTTTTATAAAGTGACAAATCTTCAATAACATTTAATAATCTATTAATGACCTAGATGACGGGTCTGTATGTACAGCACACAAAAAAGATCCCCAAAATGAAAACTGGTGCACTGAACATAGAGGAGATCTATATGAATATTCTATTTTCTCCTAACTCAGACTCTTCAGAATGTTCTCCTGTCATCATCTCATCCATAGACTTTATGCCACAAGAGTCTCAGTATTTCACAGCTCAAGTGGCAGAAGAACAAGGCATACTTCTATCTCTTCTGTATTCCACTCACAAGTTTTGAGTTTATTTTTTGGTTTCTTGATGTTTTTGAAAATGGATGTTGATCCTGTGCATTTCGTACTGTTTTCTTCTAAATCAATCCCTGCAGTGATTACAGATAGGGAGTATCTTTAGAAAGTAAACATCTCCCATTAACTAAAGTGTGTTGTAGAATACCAGAGGACCTTTTTGAACTGCATTCAGGTAGGTGACTGTCAGTGTATTAAGCATAGTGGTGAGGCACTGGAGTGGGTTGCCCGGGGAGGTTGTGAATGCTCCATCCCTGGCAGTGTTCAAGGCCAGGTTGGACAGAGCCTTGGGTGATATGGTTTAGTGGGAGGTGTCCCTGCCCATGGCAGGGGGGTTGGAACTGGATGAGCTTAAGGTCCTTTCCAACCCTAACTATTCTATGATTCAATATGTTAATAAATCTGTGAAAAACAAAAGGATGTTCAGCAGTCTGAAGTATTAATTTTGTTGCAGTGAGCTGTCTTGGATTTCCCTTTGTACCAATTTCTATGTAAACTTCCTACAAGCTTATTTCTGATACTGTTTGTCATTTATGATGTGATGTAAACCAAATCTTTCTTCCCAGCATCTGAGGCAGGAGGTAACGAACCTGAGGAGGCATCTGAGAAAGTTAAGAAAATCAACAGCTCAAGCAAGGTCAGTTGCAGCGCCATGACTCCTGCAGTTTAAGAGTTTCAGATAATCTAATAGGCTGTTTTATAGTCAAATAGTAGCAGTTTGATTGAATTATAACTTTGTGGCAGTAGTGCTTTTCTGCTGATGAAAACCCAAACATAGAACCACATAATGTCACTGGGCACAGATTTTGGAGTCTGTAATGAGAAGGTAAAGCATGGTATTTTAAACATGATAGATGCTCTCAATTCAATCCCAGATTTATTTATTTTCACCTTTTCACTTGGCAGTTAGCTTCTGTTGATTGCTGCCTCTCCTGTATCACAACTGTTGTGTAACATAGGTGCTCTCTGGCCTTTGGAATGGCATTGTAAAACTTTCCTTGGAGTGGAGCTTGGGAAGCACATCTTGACTGGCACAGACTGCGCTGTACTAAAGTTGTAGCTGGTCTACATTGCTATTATTAAACCTCTTTTTTTTACTAAATTTGAGTGAATGTACCAGGTAATGCTCCTCCTGTGCATGAGACTTGTATAAAATGTAAAGTGTATGAGGCTTGCACATTTTGGGACACAGGCAATTGTTACCTTCCTGGAGCTAGGAAGGAACTTGTGATAGCATGCTCTTAGCCTAATGATTATTATGAGGCTCTTCACTTTAGAGTGCATGCCACCTTTCTGCTGACTGCTATCAAAGAAGATTACTGTACCTGGTGGGCCATGAATTCTGACCATTATGACAGTTTGTTTGTGGTGGGCACCTAATTTTTGCCCTGCACCACTTAACTTAAAGAAACTCCCTGCAGCCTGCGTGTACTAACTGCTGCCTTATTAGTCCTGGCAAAGGACCCAAGGATTGAGTAGGCACAGCCTTTAGAATTGTCCTTTATTGCTGGCCTGTGAAGCATAGTAATAAAGAAAGCAGGAGTAAATGTGTACTGTTAAAGCCCAAGTTACACCATTTCTGTGACTATGGAAGAACAAGGCAACATCTCATGCTGAGACAGTCAAGTCAGCACCTTTCATCAGCAGAGAGTTCACTCTAGCACTGAGCATTCTCCAAATGCCAGATGGCTTAGCTGTATTCTCTCTCCCATCACAAATCACTCTTTCCACATGCTGTCTCTGGTTTTGGGGCTCAGATCTTGCATGGAAAATACAAACCAGAAGTCAGCTTCCCCCCCCCCCCAAATATTTGAGGAATAACTTTGAATCATGTAAAACTGGAAAAACAATTTTAAAATGAGTATTCCCAAGCCATATTTAAAAACTTTGCAGTCTAATGTTTTGGAAAACATTATTCTTCCAAAAGAACCGGTTTAGAGGTAAGTTTGATGCAGGAAAGTTTTTGGCATAATGAAAAAATGCTTCAGTTGCATAACTTAAGACTTGGTCGTGATACTACATACTACTACAAATCAGTGCTGAGTAACTTGGCTTCGTTTTGAGCTCTTAAATCTTGCACTGTACAGTTGTCCAAATTTTTTTGGTAGCTGCCTGCAGTTGTTGAGAAAGTGATGCTGATTTGGCAAAACCTAAAAATCTAGGGACAAAAAGACATTGCTGTGTCAACATCTGCATTGCAAATTACCTGGTTTGGTTTGCTTTAAACATTTTGGTGATGCCAGTGAGACCTAGGGGAAAAAAATGGAGTTTCTTTTTGTATTAAAAACTTAAGTTATCCTTATGTAATAGCTGAATTTTTCTATGTTCCAGTTTCAAAGTCACCTTAAACCCAAAGTTTTCAGTGGGATTGTGCATTGAAGTCAGTCAGGCATCTCTTGAAAATCCTGTTCTAAGTCTTTCCCCCTGCATTAAGAAATTCCGTGTTGAGCGACACTACCAAGCATTAGGATGAGAAGGTTAAACTGTCCCAAAATGGACAGTTGGCAGTGGTTCTGTTCTGAGGGGGAGATTGGACACAATGACCTCCAGGGGTCACAGCTAACCAGTATGTCTATTATTCTGTGACTCTACTGGGAATAAACTGGGTCTGCTTTAGGGTTTGATGTTTCTTCTTCCCTGTGTATTATAGCTTTCATCCCTGACTCTAGTAGAAATAGCCCTCACCTTTCAGTATTTGTCTCTGAATTAATGAGAGGTTTAGTGGCTGGGACACATTGCTGGAAGGGTACAGCACCTTAAATCTTTTTTGCTTTTGCAGGTAAAACAACCACCTTTTTTTTCCTCTCAGTACCCAGATGATGACCCAGACTACTGCATATGGGTTCCTCCCCCAGGTATCAACCATTTCCTTACCCTTTTTAGTCTTATAACTCAAGAATCTTCCTAATAAGTAGTCCAGGTGTCCTTGTAACTTCTGGAGAAAAAGGTAATTTGGGAATACTTTAACCAGAACCTGATGTTTTCTGGCATTTCATGCCACATATCTGCTGTATGGCCATGCAAGTCTTGCAGTGAAATGCAGACAGTGACTGTAGTAGCTTCATCTCAATGGACATATACACCTGAGGTTTGTTTCTCAGTTTTTGACACCCGAGAGAGCTAACTCTAGTACAGAGAGTAATACAATGATGTAGTTGAAAGAAAAGCTCAGACCTTCTCTACAGAAGGTCTGCAGCTATGTCAGTATTCTCAGTTTTCATAGAAGTCTGTGAAGTCTGATCATCTTCTTTGCAGACCTTTTTAGAAATCATTGGAATACAGACTTTGGGCTATGTGTTTTGACAAGAAGTCTTGGTAACACTTTGGTGAAGGCACTGACTAATAAATGCACACAATCAATATGTTAAAGTTGGACAAATTCTTTTACTTTAGTTCCAGAGTGGTTTGAGCCAAGTTGAGGTTATTCTTAAATAGTATATATTTATTTTTTCAGTTTCTCCAGAATGGAAGGTTCACTTTCAAGCTTTGAGGTTTTCATATAGCATGTTCAAGAAGTATTTTCATAGCATGTTCAAAACTCAGCTTTTGTTTGGTAGATTCCTGACTGTAAGTTTTATGAGGCTGTTTCAGGCTTATAATATAGATAAGCTCCAAAAGGAGTAAGAAAAATGAGAATCAGTTTCACTGAAGAAAACTATAATCTGGAGAATTCTTCAGTGAAAAGACTGCTTTGCTCTGGCATATGAATCTGCTGGAACAAAAAACGCCCAGTTCAGTAACATGGAAGTCTGATCTGGGATAGCCAGGTGAGCTGTGTCCATAAGAGGGAGCTCATTTCTCCGTCTCTGCCTGCTAATAATAAGAGCTATTTTCTAAGATGGCATAATAAGGATACAAGTTAAAAAAACAAAACAAAAACCCCACAGGAATAGATGGTGTAATCTTGATGTGATTAGTAAAGTTAAGAGGAATTATATGTATAAATCAAAAGATGATTTCAACTGTAATATCCAGTCTGACTTTTTATCCTCTTTGTGGTTATCTGACTGCTGCTGCCTAGAGACTATTTCATTGGGTATGCATTTATCTTGGGTAAGAGGGGGAAAATTAATTCAGCTTTTCCTCTTTGCCCATTAGGTCAAAGTGGTGATGGCAAAACTCATCTCAATGAAAAATACGGCTACTGAGCATCAGGTGCCCTGGAGTATGGCTGAGGCTTGAAGGAGATGGCTCTGTTTTGGACTCCTTCACTACATGTTAAGTGAGGGATAAAAGACTTGGCTTTTCAGAAGCTGTTCCAGACTCAAGGGCATTAGCAGCTGCTCTGGCTGCTGTTGGCTCTCCTGGTGTGTCCTCTATTTGTCTTCTAAATGCTTTTTTAAGAGTAAAAGCCCACACATTCTTCTGCCTCATCCTTTTTATTTGGCTTCAAAGCGTAGGCTCAGTTTTCCTTTCGTAAATAAAAGTACACAAAAGAAAATACACCTCTGTATACTTAAGGCTTGATCAGATTTATTTGTGTTGCTTTTATGCAATTAAAATGAGAAACACGACTGGTATTCTGCTTTGGCTGCTGTTTGAAACGACTGTGATGGTAAACGCAACCTAAAACTTGAGGGTTGGGTTTGCTCTTGTTTTATCCTCAGAAAAAAAAGGCTATTTTGAGAAGGAAATTGTTTTCATTTCTTCCTCAACCAGTTGGAGAATACTTGACTGGGAGAGGCCTGGAAAGTGGGAGCATACAGTGGTTTTTATACATATATGTGTGTGTATAATAGACATACACACACAAATGCATCAAGGTGTAGAAATGCCAAAGAAGTAGAGAGGCTGGCACTGCTTATCTCATCAGAGGCTAACAGAAGAAATGATGGAAAGATACTGTGAGCTGGAAAAGCTTATACTGAAGCTTGTCGTTCTGTTGCAAAACAAGAGCAAAGCATCATATTAATGCAGTTTAAGGCATGCCAGCTCTTGATTTATCACAAATATTAATTTTGAATATATATTAATATATATGTGTATATTAATGAATATATATTGAATTATATATATTGAATATATATTTATATATTATCACAAATATTAATTTTGTCTATATAATTAGGCTAGGAC
>JAOEHY010037805.1:7000-58965 GCA_025447955.1 Psilopsiagon aurifrons
CACTGGAATGGGTTGCCCAGGGAAGTTGTGAATGCTCCATCCCTGGCGGTGTTCAAGGCCGGGTTGGACAGAGCCTTATGTGGCATGGTTTAGTGGGAGGTGTCCCTGCCCATGGAAGGGAGATTAGAACTAGATGATCTTAAGGTCCTTTCCAACCCTGACTATTCTATGATTCTATGATTTTTATTCATTCCTTGTAAAATCTTCCAAAAAGCAGGAAGTCTTGTCAGCCAGCTCCGACTGTGGAGGATATACTGGTTTGTCCCTCCAAAAGTCATCAGGACATACTCCCCTCTTCGCATCCTGCCCTGCCAAGAGAAATCTAAAATCCCCTCTTGAGTTAAGTACCCCTGCATAGAAATTAAGGAAATATCTCCTATTCTTCATTGTTCAAGTGAAAAAAGATGATACGCTGTGGGTAGCAAAGGGCATATACTGTTCCTCTCCTGAAGACACACACCCAGTTTTTATATAGTCATCACAAAAAAAGACATGCAGTCTTATGAGCTATCTCCCACTTGGTGCTCTTGTGACTTCTGAATCATCTTTCACAGTTCTCAGTGAGAAACACCAAAACATGCTAGAGTCTTAAACCAAGAAAATCTCCTACACCATTTAAGTCTGCATCCCTGAATGAACCATACTACACTGTTACTGAGCTGGAAGCACCTCATGTATTAAAATCACCTCTCTTGTGGGTCAAGAAAGAGAAGTTACAGCATCCCACAACCTGCCATAAGCCATATGCAGAATATCCACTTTCCAGATGCGGCTCTGGAACAGCACGTGGCTGCAGGTATGCATGCTGGCATGAGTACATGAGAAGTCCATGTGGATGCCGGAAGATACATATATCGAGTTGGCTCACACTCCTCTGGATACACGTCAAAAATATCAGCTTGCCTAGCAAGGGATCGTCCTAAGAGACAAGAGTTCAGAAGGTAATAAACAGTAGCACTACTTGTCCTCAAACTTCTCTATCCTAAGTTTGATGCCTGGCAATGAACATCATGTCTTTTCCAGGACACAATTCCAAGAAAAAAAAGAAAAAAAGGGAAATAAAACCTTTACTCGAAAGTCTTATTTTACAATTCTTGTAAATATTTTCAAAGGGCAACAGGCAGCTCCAGGGAACACAAGAGACAAATACCTTAAATCATTCCCACTTGTTAAAATCCATATTTGATGAGCAACGTAGCCTCCAGGTTACTATAGCAGCAAGATCCATCACCTAGGTGACCAAGCACTAATGATGTCAACCTAACACGTTATCCTATTAAGGTTAACCTGTCCCTACACACACTCTCACACTGTGCACATTATCAAGACTTCCAGTTCTTGCAAGATGCTAGTCTTCATACCAACAGACGGACAGTCACAGACCATATGGACAGTCTCTGTGAGGACTGAGCTTTCCTGACAGCATCAGCCTGCCTTCTTAAGGAGGACTGTTTCAAGAGCTTGGGTAAGAGCTGGGCACCTTAGGCATCCGACATGTACAACCTCATTTACTACTAGAGTAATAAGTAGCAACAGAATATGCACATAAGTGAGTTCTTAGGAAAAGCTTCTGATGGACAAAGAGGTCACTTTACATAGTAGAGGGTATGAAGTATTAATCTGCATAAAACAGCAGAAATCTCTGGAAATTACACTGGCAAGTTTTCCCTCAAATAAGCATTCCTTTTGAGAAGTCAAAATTCACTAACACCAAATCCAATAAAATCAATTCCCAAATCAATACATTATCTATTACATGGGGAGAATCTATTCCAAATAATATGTGCTTTCTATCTGCTTAAAACCATTGCAACCAAGTCTTTATGGCACAACACATCATAGCAGTCAATGGGCTTGCCCTGAACCACAAGTTGGGGGACAGACCACAAGGTAATCAGACTGGCGATGTAACCCAGAGAGGGTCTGGGTGTCTTCATAGAGCACTGCAGACCATTGAAGACATATCCTCACCTACGTGGTTTTGCCAACACTGTTTAGCTCTGGTTATCTGAGAAAAACTCGTGAGTACAGATGTGTTTGCTTACAACCAAACAACATATCACTTGGACTACAAAGAGAGATTAAACCCAAGACTCCTGAGAAACACTGATTTTTGGGTAACTCCCATAGTCTGAAGGGATTTGGGTTGACTAGGTTAAAGGGATTTTTTTCCTCTTTTGTTAAAGGGTACCTTTATATCCCATAGATAAATTGAGGTAGAAATATCTTCCCCTTCCACTTTCATAAGTGGAAATGACTCATTATTTCTGCATTTTGCTGTGAATATCCTATCATCATTGTGGTTTGGCTTTGTTCAGCTACTCTCAACTTCATCCAGCACCTGCTGTAATGACGCAGGAAGTCCTCTGTGGTTCTTTTGCCCTTTCAACATTATCTCTCCTATCAACAGAGCTTTCTGACCTTTAAACACCACTTACTTTACTTCCACAGCAGACACTTGCAACCCCCAAAGACAGTGTTTCTTGTATCAGCTTTCCTAGATAGTAGATTACATTGTCTTGACAGAACCAAGAAAATACGCCATATCTTTTCAAGGCTTTACCCTTATCGAAGCACACTCAGATTTTGTGCTGCAGTTTAACTTTTCACATGTAGAGCTGTTACAGCTATACTGACACTTCAGCAGGTAAAGAAACCTCTTGAATCATATTTGTTTGAGACCTAAGTGTTTGCTTCCTTATCTTTTGACCATCTTTTGCAGCCTATTACCATATGTTCCTTATCCTGAGACCAGTGTCTTCTACCTGCTTATCCACTCACAGGTTGAGCAAAGACCACTGGAAGCCAAGCCCTTCAGAATTCTGGAGAACAAAAGAGAAACTCTATTCCTGATAAAGCCAGTTTTCTGTCTCTCTCACTCGCTGACGATGGGATAACACCGTCAAACTAGTGCTGTATCTGAGAAGACAGAAGACAAAATTCAGCAAGAAAGGAACCTTGGGCAGATGAGAGAAATAAGAAACGTATTTCTACAGCAAAGGAGATTTTACACTGAGGCTTGGCAAGGTCAAAAGATGCCGGGAGAAAACAAGGCCCCTCTGTTCCAGGAAAGACATCTGCTGGCAGAGGGCTACTGGGTCCTGAAGGATTCAACCTCAACACACAGAACACTTGAGCAGTGGAAACCAGAAAAATAAGAGCATGGAAATGAATAAACGTTTTGTTGTTTGCTGAGCAATGTGCATCCTTTGAAGGTCCCTTCCAACCCACTCTATAATTCCTTGTTGTGGATAAACGCCTTGTGAACTTGCAAAGCCTTTGTATCTGCTTGCTTCCAACATGAAAACACCCTTCAGAGGTGAGCCGCTGACCAGGAATGCCCTAGGCCCTCACCCTGGTCAAAGGAGAGGCTGGAGCTGTCAGGAGAGGGCTGAGGCTCAGCCCTGACTGTGAGAAATGACTAACAGCAGCAAGGTTCAGACTCTGTGAGAGAGAAACAAAAGAACATGCATGCCCTGACCTGTGGGTATCAGACAGTGAGCAGTGTCAGGTGAATGGTACACATCCATGCAGTTAACACACATCCATGGAGAGTAAAGATACTCTCCATGGTTGTTTTGTGTGTGAACTGTATGAAATAATGGTCTTTTTAGTTCATATCCCTAACAGTCCTCTAAAGAGGACTATATAAGAGATGAGCATAGCCAAGATCAGCATGCTTTTATGGGCAACTGTGTACCTTTAATGAATAGTTGAACTTTAAACAGCCAATTTAATTAAAGGCATCACTTCACTAGAGCAAATATTCAGCACTTGTGACATTATGCAATGCTGCACTCAGTGCAAACATACAAGATAAATAAGGAATGTTTGGGGTTTGCATATCGTCCTGCATGACTTTACTTCCTATTACTTTTTACCTCTTTCTTTTTAACTACATATTTATGTTCATATATTTAGAAGACAGAACAGGCTAACTGAACCTTTCAGAACTGCCAACAGCTGCTCAGGTGGAAACCTCACCATTACGAGACTGCTCAATCTCCAGAAACAAGATTTCCTTCATGCAGCGTTTGGTTGGTCTTTCCTGCAGGAGCAGTGAAAAGCTGAGTGCTTCTAGCTCTGTAACCCTGAGAAACAAAATGGGTCCTAAATGCTGTCTCCCCATTCTGACTTTCATTTTTATCACTCTCAAAACCCAGATGCAACAACAGAAAAAGCCTATAGGATTTTGTCTGTTGTTCCTAAGTGCGAGGGCAGCTCATGAAGGCACGTGAGGGGCAGCAGTGTAAAGCTTCATATTTCACTAACAAACAAGAGGAACATTATTCATTTGCTTCTTTGTGGGGAAGGAGCACACTACAAAAAACCCCAAAAACCAGACAGAACTGTTCGGTCAAATCATGAAAGGAGATCTACAAAGGAAGGGGGCACAGGACCTCTGGGCTACTCTTATTTTGTCCATTTTTATAATGCACAGAGGACATGAAAGGTTTTTTTGGTAATTTTTACTCTAAAAGAATTTCTTTTGCTCCTGCTTCTCTTTCACATGAAAAATTAAAGTCCTGCCTTGATGAGAAGGCTCTGGGACAAACAGCATCAAAAACGTGCACAAGTCAGGACCGAGCACACTCATAAGGACATTTGGTTAGTGCCCATCGTGCATCGAATTCTCAAGGCTACAGATGAAAGTGAACAAATTTGAAGATTCAAAATCCAAACTGAATGAAATTCAGTTCAGCTGCAATAAATCTTTCCATATGTTCAAACAAATTAACACTTTTACATTGCTAATGGTTTGGTTCAACAAAACCTCCAAAAATTCACAGCTGCCTTTGGGACGAGGAAACCTGTTCTTCACACTTGAAATGAATGATAAATCAAATGCCTTTTCATTGCCTTTGACATCAGATTTGAGGAGTCTGTGGCTGCCTATTTATTGCAGTTTGGTCTGTAGACAGTCTCTCTAGGTGTGCCTGGAAGTCGTCCCCCTTAAGGAAAAGGAGTAATGAGTTTGTTTTCCTGTGCCATTGGGACTTTCAGTGGGCAGCAGTGGGACAGTGACTGCATAATGGCTTTGTCTGTTCTGATGCTCTAAGAAATGCTTTGAGCTAACATAGGTGTCAAAACAAAAGTTCTGCCCCCAAGTTGTGCTGATGGAGCAGTACTGGGCTGCTGCTAAAGAACACGTGCTGGCCAATGACACCACATTACCCAAACCTGAACCAAATCTGCTCTTTTTGTGTAGCTCATACCAGAGGCAGGCAGAAAGCACAGTTGCAGAAAGCAGCAGTTTACACTGAAGCTGGACAAAGAAAAGTACTTCAGTACCTGGATAGGCTTAATATACACTAAAGTCCGTGTTTGAGACAGAAGTTTGATATAACTGATTACAGTCCTCGAGCTCAGCCCTTAGAAGATGAGCCTATGCAGTGCACACAAAAACAGAGACCCATCAACACACTGTGGAAGGACACATAAGCACTACCACAGTGTGAAGCACTTCACCTGCTTTTCTCCATCCTTTTCCCTTCCCAACGTGATGCTGTCTTGCACGTTTCATGTCCAGAAGCCTGCTAGTTTTCCCAGATGAGTGCTAGATCTGGCAATGCTTCCACAAATAGGCTTTAAGTTACCTTCTGAGACAAGCTTGAATCCCAAATCCTTTTTCTGCTCAAGGGAACAGGGCTTTCCTCAGTCAGCTGGCCTCTTTTCAGAGGAGAAAAGCAACATCAGGGCCGTGGGAGAAGGACTGGAGGCTATTATTTCTGGTGCATCAATAGAACCAACTTTAACATTGAAGTCTGTTGTGCCTGCAAACATGCCAGATGATTCTTCTCACCAGCACACTTGTCACAGGAGGAGGAAACCTTTTCTTTAAGGCTGGTTGTTGGTGAAACTATCTGCTAAAACAACAAGCAACAAAAGATATCTTATTTGTAAAACAAACACTTTGGATTTGGAAGCCAGTAAGAGGAAGCAGATAGAGTGCATCTGATGACATTTTACCAGTTTCCTTCTCAGCTTTTCAACTGAGCTTTCAAAACTGAAAACTCTTTTTCCCCTCTTCTGCAAGTACGCTTTTGGTGGATTGCCTACCGCATGCTGAGCTAGCGATGCTCAGCCTGCTCATGTTCTCTAATTCATGTGGCTATGTTGCCCTAGTTAGGACTAAATGATATATTATACCCCGAGTCACCCTCTGCTAATGCCTGCTACATGTTTTCTGGCATTAAGTGTTGGGATTGGAGCTGGCTTGGAATTTTCCATAGGGAAGATCTTCTGAAAGAGAATTCTGTTTCTGAGAAAAACAGAAATTTTCCATTAGGGGAAAAAAGTTGTTTCTGCCAAAAAAGAAAAACATTAAAGTTTTGTTTGTAAAGTGGTTCAAAACACAGCATTTCATTTGGAATTGACCTGGACTAACCAAATTGCCCAATGCCCCAGAGGATCCACACTGATCCTGGATAATTTCAGGTTGACAGAGTCCAGCCACAGTATGAACAGAAACATCAAGGAAGCCAGAATCAAAACCTGAAAGCGATGTCACCATGAACAACCAGTGTCTGGCCTGGATCTGCTTCTGTGCCCTTTGCTGCTGTGGAGGCAACAAGGGGCAGAAAAGGACCCACTTTACCTTCGGAGTTTTCTTGGAGGTGTGGAGAACCTCACATCAGAACTACCAGTACTCTATCTGGGTAGAGATACCTTCTCATTTTCCTTCTGCCTCCTGAAGTTAAAAGGCCACACTGTAAGATAAGGACAATCAAATTAAAACCAAATCCCAGCTGTCACAGGACTTCTGACCTTTGATCTGTAGACTTTTTTTCCCCCCAAATAAAGCAAAACCTCCCTGTTCAGTGAATGCAAGCCTGCAGACATTACAGACCCCTCACAGAAGCAGAAAACACATCCATAAGCTCAGCAGCCAAAGGCTGAAGGACCTCACTCCAGCCGAGCACTCCAGACATCCTTCCAGACATCCACTGTGTCCAGCAACCTTCAAACAGCTCTAAACTGTGCCAGAGGATAAGGTTGGAGAGATGCTGCAGGGAAGCGTTGGCACAAAAAGCAGTTTCACTTAAGAAACAGGTAACAGTGACATGGGTATCATCACCCAGCTCTCCAGGAGAGGCTGCAGGCTAGCCCTGAGAACAGCCTCCAAGGGCCTGACATGAAGCCATTGTCTGGGCAGTGTTCTGAGCTCATTTGTCCCTTTGCTGTACCAATTTAAATGCTGTTTGATTTGCAATTATCTTTTCTTATCCTGAGAGTGCTAATGAATAAGACAGCAGTGGAAGGAAAGAGGGTCTGGTTGAGATACTGATGCTGCATGCAAATTGCAAGGGTCAGTCTGAACCTGGGCACAAGGGGCACAGATTAGTCCTTAAACCTGTCACTTCTAATAGCAGCACTGCAAATCCAACTGCAGCAGCGGAAACAGTCTTTTTGGGACTAATCCACCAAAAGACTAGGGAATCAAAGACCTGACCTCCTCTGCTGAGTTCAGAAGATTCCATGCAGACTGCTATCTAGTCACAGGATGATACAGATACCATTTGACTGCTTGGAGAGCAAGGTTCACCTGCCAACTAGCCTGAGATCAGAAGGAGACTGTCCCAGCCTCCTACTTACAGCACCAAAATGACAGGAATGACTGCAAAAGCACACTCAGTGACAGAGTGCTGTTGACACCAGAAACTCAAATATAAAGGTTTATACATTTTGAAATCAGAAGTAAAACACTGGCTGCTTTATAAATCTGTTATCAACTCCACGTATTCAGTGCCCCACGCAGCTGCGTACTCTTATTCTGCTATTCCCCATTTTCTAATGATACACAAATAGCAACCTCTAGAAAACCATAAGTCGCCAGCAGCAATCATAAAATCATATGGATGAGTTTTGAAAGGACCTTAAAGCTCATCTAGTTTCAACCCCCGGCCACAGGTAGAGACACCTTCCACTAGAGCAGGTTGTGCCAAGCCCCTTCCAACCTGGCCTTGAACACTGCAACGGAGTGCTGGCAAAATGGCAAAGCCTGCAGCAATGATACTCGATGACACTCTTTACCACTGGAGATAAAATGATTAGACAGAAATAACTGCACCTTTTCCACGAGACTCAGCAGTTACAGAGCATTTCCCAAAATGTCTGAAAGAGACCCTCGGAAAAAGGACTTTAAAGAAAAATGGCAAAAATTGGAAGGGAAAGGCAAGAGTGGAAAGAAGTGATTTGTCAAGAGAACTGGGATTTTGTATGTGAAGAATCAGACTCTGCAAGAGAGTGATTAACTAACAGAAAGCAGAGCTGCAGAAAATATCCTTTATGAACTTGGAAGTTCAGAAGCAAAGAGTGGGACTGCCAGAAGAGATAAAGAAGATCCCCAGACCAGAAACAGTTCAGTTTGTGTGGCTGACTAAACACAGTTATCTGAGTCAAAGACAGGTACACAAAACTGCTGTTCCCACTGCAGTGCTGTGTTATGAGAACACAGACAGCTCAGCTGCAAAACTGCATCTTTTCCAACCCTTTTTTTTTGCTGCCCTATCTTGCTCTGTGTTATTTGCCCAAAGGCCTTTATCTGATGTGGAAGGAGTCTGTGGGATGAGCCAACACCCAGGTCGCCAGGAGGCTGCAGGAAGCTGGGGCAAGCTGGACGGCAGCAGTGCCACCTCTCCCAGGCAGACCTGGCAGCAGAGCCTATGCAGCTGGTGGAAGTGAGCTGAAACCAGAAGCACGCAGTATTTGGCCTTGGGTGCTACCTGCCCAGCAGATGGTTTGCAAAATCAGATTTGCAGTTCAGCGCTCATTCTGAAGAGCCATCAGCCAACATAAATATCAATGCTGCTATTAGCAATTCCTCTTTATTAGTAAAATAAGAAGGACTTTCTTTTTGGAACTTTTTCGCAATGAGAACAATCAGCCATTGGAATAATCTCTCCAGGGAAGTGGTGCATTTCCCAGCAGTGGACAGCGGTAAGATTCGGCGCTGCCCTCCCACTTGCAGGTTAATCCCCAAGAGAAGGGAAGACTGGCATTACAAATTGGAGAACTGGGCTCCAGCTTCCCAAATAACACCAAGGAGCTAAAATACTTTCAGCCACTGCCCATCAAAATTCTTGTGTGCTTTGTTCGTTGTAAAATAGCTGTTTCTTCTATTAGATAAAATGAACGATGAAGCCAAAATTCCAGTCCTCTCTGTATAGTGTCTGCCATATTACATATCCACTCAGATGGCCTACAACCCAGTATGGCAAAGCATTTTATCTTTCAAATCTAATCAGATGCTTAACGAACTATTCATAACCTCCAACGAACTCCTCCTCTGCAGGTCCATAACTGTTCCAGCTACATTAGCTTCATCTGTGCTTTGTGAAATTCTCTAAGATTGCTCTAATATGACTTACAACAAAGATTCAACCCTAATCAGCACGCCTGTGCTTTGTAAGGGTTACTGTAACATGAAGCATGTGCACTATCATGAAGTTAAGCCGAATGGGTTTCCCCACTGCTCTAACAGCCTGAAGAAACATTACCAAAACCTAGCTCTGCCAATAGCCTGCTTTTGTTTGTGAAACTGGACTCCTACTTCCTTAAGAAACAATTTCCAGGGCAAAACCATTTTATGTAAAAATGCAATGTTACTGTAAATCTTCAGGTGCTGTTCTCATGTATCTGCATGCCAGCTAGCATTACCCAGCACTCTGTAATAACAGAGACGGGAAAAGAGGAGCAAATTCAGCTGCTGCAAGCTGAGTTTTACACCCAGGTGAACCCTTGCACCTTTTAGTCTCTCCAGACTGTATTTCTCAACCTGTCTAGGTTGAGGCCTGGAAGCCTGCAATACAGTCTGATTTCTCTCAGCAACATAGCTTTTAACTCTGTACAATCTGTAAGGGCTGGTAAAGAGCTAAAACTGAAAACTTGGTTTGCTCACACCTCAACTGTTTAAACACTGCATTACATGTACTGCATGCCTTATTTAGATGCCCCAAATTATAGTTACAAAGGCTTATTTATGTTAAAACACAACATTCTTCAACTTGCCAAAGCAGCCCTAAAAATCTATACAGCTTCTATTCTTGTGTTCTGCTCAAATGAAGTGTAAACCAAATCCTGCCTGCAAGTCTCTAAACACTAAGCAATAGTAAATTCAGTTCAACATCTCTTTTATTAGTAGAACCTTGTTAGGCAACACTCACATTTTTATCTCCCTGAGGTTCTTTGTGGTGGGATGGGAGGCATTCCCAAAGGCTGCCACAGAAGGAACAAACAAGACCTTTAACAGGATCCTCCACGACAGCTCACAATAAGGAATTTGCTGGGGAAGAAACTGAAAAACACTGACTGTTGATTTAGTCATAGGCAGAGCAGACTACTTAATGGGTGCAGACAACACCAGTTGTAATCATTTCTTTTAAATAATACATACATAGCTGTTCCAACAGATATAGAATGCAGCATACATATCTATCACTTATTTTTCCAAACAGATCCACTCCCCTAAAACATATCTAAACTCTAGCTTTATATTCTAGCACACTGTTTATCTTCCTTCACTCCAAGGATGCCTTCTTGATCCATCCTTTACTGTTACTATTATTATGATCACATAAGGTAATTCAGGCAGTGTCACCTCCATAAGGAAGATGCTCTCCTTTGGCATATGTAACCCTGTGTACCAGAGTGGCGCTCAGCCCCACCACACCACCACTAGAAAACTCTCCTGCCATACATATATAGTGAAGAAACCTTGAGTACAGAGGGTGTATTCATGAAAAGTGCCAGAAAGTCAGTTCTGGCCAGGGCATTTCCAAGCAAGAAAAAAGATAAATCCTTACCTTTATTGCATAAAAGCTTGCCTGTACCTTTAGTTGTGAATAACACAGACTTACTAAAAACCTAATTATACATCAGTTGCATAACTTGGGGTTTGGTGGTGGTTTCTAAAGAGAGATGAGTCACCAGATACCTTTCAAAAGGAAGCAGAACAGGTCTTTTCTCTCGCATAATAGCCGATTTCCTTCCAAGAATGCAATATATTGGGATGTCCCTCTCCTCCCTCCTTTTAACAGCTTCTCAGATTTTGTTCTTCTTTTGCCCTGCCTCCAGTCACAAGGGATTTGAACTGGATCTATGCAGGTACACTTGTAAACACACATTACACACACTGGAAACAACTTTTCACAAGTTCAATGTGCTCAGATTAAGCTGAACACTGACTTAAAGAGGTAACATGCAAAAGAACAGGGATGCTAACCATCAACTTGAATTACAGTATGCTGAACAGCTAAAATAAACAGCACCTTAGACATCCTTACAAAGGCCAGAAACTTTGGAGAATGGAGCACAGATATGAGAAATAACCAAAACAATGACAAAAAATAAAGGTACTGCACCTAATGAGATGGCACCAGCTCAAGTGAGCAGTCACATAAGAGAAAGCAATACAGACAGGAAAATTACACAGCAAAGGTCTAGAATAAAGGCAGGGGGAGGAGAGAAAGCACCAAAAGGAAAACCAACAAGTTGTCTGCTAGGAATGACTTGGCAGGCAAGCAGAAAGCAAACTTACTGCAAGCAGCTTTGTCCACAACCTGCCCCTGAGGGCTCCGAGTGGCTTCTGGAGATGGCAGCTCACAAGGCATGTCCTGCTCATCACCTCTGTGGGGAGAAGAGATGTGAAGAAGTCAGTGCACCACCTCCTTGCATTCCCCATGCCTCCTCCTTCCCGGCTGTTTTATCCAAGCACCCTGTCAACTATCACAGGTTGGAAAAGACCTTTAAGATCACCAAGTCCAACCGTTCCCCAGCACTGCCAAGATCACCACTAAACCATGCCACTAAGGGTTGCATCTACACAGGTTTGGAACACTTCCAGGGATGGTGATTCCACCACTTCCCTGGGCAGCCTGTTCCAATGCCTGACCACCCTTTCAGTGAAGAAATTGTTCCAAAGGAACTAATACCAAGTATTTTTGCCTTGCAAGGCAAGTCTGTTCCTGCCTGGAAACCAGATTTTGCTAACAAAACCACCTGAAGAATCTGCATCAAAACCTCCTGAAAGTTTTGTTGATGAATTCTTTTTGTTTGGGGATTTTTTTTTGGGGGGGGAAGGGTTTGGTTGGCTTATCTTTTCCAGTGTAACACACACTCCTGATGTTTGCCACCTTGCAGAACCCGGGGTGCTACCTGTAAAAAAATCGACTGGCAACTTCAAGGGCAAGAAGACAACAAGATTTACTAAGGAATGAGTTACCGATTGCACACACTTTGGGCTCCTGAAATCAAAAGAGAAAGGAAGGACTCCAAATTATGGAGGACTCACTTCTGCCAATCCCATCAGGTCCTGTCTCTAGACGTGATGAAGGAAATAGCATCTCCTCTCTTTGCCCTTGGTCATGCAAAAAAGGAACAGAATCAGCAAATAATGTTGCAAATAGGCAAGAGAAACCAATAATTACTTAAAATTACTTACATCTCTAATGCAGCACTTGGTCTTTATTCCTTAAAAATGAAAGCCAGATTTTTCCATGATTTCAAATTATTTCACATTTACAAGGGAGAAAGATGAACCCCTCCAAGGCAACACAGGAGAACAGATGCACATCCACAAGAAACAAATCCTGTTCAGTAACAACAGTCCACACCAGAGGTTTTTCTTCAAAATTTTATTTCAATTTAAATTATGGGGCCAGCCAGATTTTTTGGATAAGAAACGCATTTTCCTCAGGAGAAATGAAATGCTACCACGGAAGTAGAATTACAATTGTATACATCTCTTATTTAAAAGAAAAAAAAGAAGACAAAACAAAAACCCAAAACCCGCTCGCACTTAAATAACTTTTAGTGATACCCTTAAGCCTTCAAGCAGATAAGAAACCACTTCCAGAACATTAGGTTTTTAATACGAAGAGCACGTCAAATGAGCTGTAATTTAAATACAACTTCTTCTCGAAAGCCAACATTCAAATGTTTCCACATATTAAAAAAAGTCACCATAGCCACTGTTTCCAAGGCCTAATATAGAGTAACCTCCATCTCAGTCCAAATGTTTTCACTTCTTTACATATATAAATCTTTAGCATGTCTACATTTTTCTAAAGAGGAAGCCTTATATGTTATGGTGAGTAACTTGGCAAATAATGTTCTCCTCCACTCAGCTATGATAAACCAAAAGGTAATAGACTGTTAGTACTGAACTATAATACCATCTCATGGCCAATTCTGCTTGCCTGTGATCTTCAGAGTAAGCTAGTTTCCTTCTCATAGGCAAAATGATTCCGTTTGCAAAGGACACGTTAAGAACCTTTATGAGACCAATTACAAAGTTAAGAGCAATTTTAAACAACTCAATTTGCTGGAGCTATCTGACTTCCATTGTGAAGCCTTTCAAACCAGCTTACACATCACTCTGGAGTTTCATCTTGCTGACTGCAGAATATTTTAATTAGGAAGAGGACAGGAAGCAACAAACATTTTCTATAGCATTCGCAATCGGATTCAGCCATGCAGAATTTGAACTGTCAGACTCCAATCCGCAACTTTGCTTGGTTGTGATCCTAGTGTTACTATATGATGGATAAATACAACTTTAATAACATTGAGCTATATTTAGTAGATTCCTTTTGTATGGTCACAGTAACAAAACCATGGTGCAAAATCAGTTGGGTTTTTTTGTTTGTTTTTATAAATACTGACAGTTTGCAGCATTAAAGAACAAAATCAACAATATTAAATCATTTTGTTACCCTAGGACATCTATGAAGCTGTTTCCTGAAGTCAGAGGGGGTCAGAGAGAATTAAATCATTCACTCACACAACTACTATACCGAGTTATTTACTATAAGAAAGAAATGATGCCCTGCAGGCTCCCCAGCAGTAAAAGGAATCAATATTAATCTTGCATAACACCTTTGCTGAGGTGGTGAGCACAATGTTAGTTTAACTGAATAAGGCCAATATTATCCAGTAAAAATGTAGTATAAAGGGTTCCAGTTCTCTATTTCAGCCTACCTTAAGTGATGGCACCCCATTAGATAAGTGAATTTGTTTGGGTTTTGGTGGGCTTTTTTTCCTTTTAATGCTGCACGACTTAAGAATATTAAATCAGCATTTCCTTGTGATCTTAAGTATTCAATTACATATGAGCATTCATTTTGCAAAACTCAATATTAGGTAATAGTTACAGACTAATACAATAACATTCCTCTGCTGTACAAATTAAATCTTATTTTAAAGAAATGAGCAGCCTAGGAGTTATATACAAAAGAAACCAGCAAGCGTTGTTGAAATGAAATGCAAAATGTCACTGCTAGGTCTACTGTCTGAAATACCTTTAAAGTAAAATTAACAAAACCCCTTAGAACATATTTCCAAGTTTACAAGTCAATTCTCAGAAAAATCAAATCATGTCAAAAAAAAAGTTCTATAAAGCAGTGAAAGGCATATATACATTTTCCTTATGAACCTGGAGATTTCACTCTTTTAAAAGTTGCTAGGTTTCAATATCAGTTTATTTGCAAGACAACTGTTTATCCCAATAAGCTCACATCTTAGATACATTTCCCCTTTGATTACAAATAAAGCACTGCACATTTTTGTTTTGTTTTTTTTTTAAGTCAAGGCATATAATCTTATACTATGGTGCCAGGTACGCACAGGTCACATTGTGCTCATATCTCAAACAAGGTAAGTGCAAACATACAGATTTATTCAGATTTGCAAGCATGCAACCTGTTACTTAACTACATCAATACCTTCTCTCCTAAACCAAACTAGTATCTATATGTTTGCTTTCACGAACCTAGAATCTTTCTTTTCAGGACTCCTAAAACAAGCAGTGTCTTTGAATTCTGAAATGACACAAATATCAAGAAAGTCCACATTGTGCAAGAAAGCAGCAGCTATGTTTTTCAACTTGGACTAAAAAAGAAAAGAGAAAAACAAAAACCGTTCACTGAACAGCAGATTAGCAGTAATGTTCCTCATGAATCAATAAGAGTGCCTGATGCTGAATATCTAACAGCAAATGCTGAATTTGGGTTTAATATTTTAAGGGTTTATTGGAGGTTAAGCTTCTTGCTGTGCTGGTCTCTTCAAATCCCTGATCTGTTTAACTAAATAGGTCTTCTCATCATTAAATTGTTCATCCTCGGTCCTGTCATTCTGAAACTTGCTGAGGAACTCAATAAGTTTGGTCTGATTCTTTAGAAGGATGTCTAATATAGGCTGTGTCTTGTTAGGATTGGCTACGAACACCTGCAAGAAAATACAAGGCATTTAGCATGACAACAGGGAACAGAAGGCTGACTTAAAAACAAACCCAGCCAGCAGAACAGTGATGACAATAACTTAAAATGTTTTCATTATTCCACATTCCAGTATCTCTACAGACAAAAAATAATGGAGTAAATGCAAGGGTGTTTTATTAGAAGCTGAAATTCACTTTACCAAAGTAAATTAAATTTGTAGGAGGTGACCAGCCAAAATACGCTCTGCAAAAACCACTGAAGACACTTCATGGTTAAATTTTGTAGCAAATGCATGGTTTCATGTTATATACAGCATTGCATATGTCTCTTAAAGTTCCTTTAAAACTTAAGTTACATCTCCAAGCTCTTACGTATTCTCTTGTCTACTGCCAAGTCAGAAGGTATCTGCTACATTGTGCAAATTACAATTCAGGCTTTGACATTTAGGTGACTTGACAAAAATACTGCTACCCTTCATCAATCATGCAGCATGATAAAACCACTTTTTAACTCCAGGAGCTCATGTGAAATCACGCATTCCTCCTTATCTCACTGCTCTTCAGCCTTCTGATTTCCAAAATTCTCTGAGAGAGATCACACACTATAATATGGAAGTCCCCAACTGTTTTCTCAGCTTTTTTTGTTACTTGTAAAGATGGATCATAATAAAGACAAACATTATCTCCCTCATTATTTAACCACACAGTAATTAAGATAAGCTCCATTTAGTCTCAGCTAAGCCCTTAACTAAGCAACTTCTGGTGGGCTTCTTTTGTTGTTTGTTCTATGGTGGGAGGTTTTAAACATACCTTAAACACATGAAAGGCCTCAAATTGAATGTTACGACTCTTGTCTCGTAGAAGGTTCATCATTAGTTTGAGATTTTCGGGTTTACTGATGTACTTTGTCATAATTGTGAAGTTGTGTCTGTCCAATAACAATTCACCAAGGAGCTAAAAGTGGGAAAACAAGCCCAAACAAGAAATGACTTGACATTGGACATCAGAGACAGCCAATAAATGTGCACATAGCCATTTCTACACAGGGAAAGAAATTAGCTGGTGTGTGCTAGACACCAACCAATGGAAAGACTGAACATTAAAGAAAAGTAGCTCATCTCAAATATTAAAACATATGAAAAAACAAACTAAAAACTACCTAAGGCAGTTACTAAAGCCATTTCAATTCAAGTCAAAGCACATGCAATTAAAGGAATTCCCTAACTTTGCACTGAAGAAGAAAATAAAAGTGCCTTACCTTAAGTGACTGCCTCTTCGTCACGTAATTTTCCGAATGAAGTAGCTTCTCATATTCGCTGAAGAACTGAACACAGAATAAAGAGAAGGGTTAGGACCTTCCCGGGCATCACACACACTCTTCTTCCATATGATCAGAACAAACTGGAGGACATGCAAATCCATACCAAAAATGCAAACAAAATCTAAAGCCTGTAGGTTCCTGTAAGTCACTACTGCTTAAACACTGCATATGCTTCATAAAAAAATCAATTACTCTTTCAGGAGCATTTAATGGCTAGATTGCAATGTGGTGGGAGTAGTTATCTCATTACAGAAACACAGAATATTTGGCTGGAACGGACCTTAAGATCACCCGGTTCCAACCCCCCCTGCCACAGTCAGGGACACCTCACACTACAGCAGGCAGCTCCAAGCCCCATCCAACCCGGCCTTGAACATTTCGGGATGGCACACTCGCAAATTCATCAGCCAGCCTGTGCCAGTGCCTCACCACTCTCCCAGTAAAGAATTTCCTTAGATCTAACATGAATTTCCCCTGTTTAAGTTTAAGCCCGTCACCGCTTTTCCTATCACTACAGTCCCTGCTAAAGAGTCCCTCTCCAGGACCCTTGTAGGTCCCCTTCAGATACTGGAAGCTGCTCTGAGGTCACCACGCAGCTTCTTCTTTCCAGGCTGACCCAATTTTCTAAGCCTGTCTTTGTATAGGAGGTGCTCCAGCCCCCAGTCATCCTTATGGTCTCTTCTGGACTTGCTCAAACAGCTCCACGTCCTTCTTATTTTGGGGACACCAGAACCAAACGCAGTATTCCAAGTGGGGTCTCACAACAGCAGAGTAGAGGGGCAGAGTTTCTCTGACCTGCTGGTCACCCTTCTTTCTTAAACCACAGTAATTCCTGGTACTGGATGCTGTTCATTAGTTTCAGGAGCCTCCAGCAGGTGGAGGCGGCTATCTTGTATTCTTTGGCTGCTGGGAGTTAATTCAGCCGTAAGACAAAGACAGGGAAAGGGTTCCCTCTAGTGGAAAAATCAGATCGAGTTTTCACAGAACTAGATTTGTGCCACCTTCTGTTCTTACGTCTTCCTACATTCAACAGTAAGGTCTTAACTTTAATTACCTGCTTGGCAGAAATTACTGTGAATTCAATTCGTTTATACTGTGTGTAAATTTCCAAACAAGGAACGAAAATACTGATTTCTTCAAATAAGATACAGAGTGTTAGAAAATCCGGAGTATCAAAACGCATCTGCTCACCCTATCGTAATGTTGTTCCAAAAATTCTGCACTTAGCAACTTGTGTCTTGTAAGCAAATCCTGCAAAACAGTAAAAAACCACTATTTTCACTAAAATAGTTAAACAGTACATAGATATTCTCATTAGACAGTGAGTACACATAAGACATCCAATGGAAAATGTTGCTATTTCATTAAATGAAGAAATTGAGGACATGAATGCAGTTACCTGGACATTGCCAAGGATCTTGGCATCACTTAAGAAAGGTCTGGGATATATTATGTTAATTGACACAGGCAAACAGTCCATGGAATGTCACTGAAGAATGCTATTTATAGATCAAAGCTATGCTTGCACAGGACTTTACACAACCAAGATTAAGACCCAGTATTTAACAATGATCAATATTATGCCTATAGTCCCATAAATGGTTGGTTTAGGGTAACAAAAGATTTCCCCAGACAAAGCATCAGCACCAAATACACTCAGGTATGTAACAGAGAGAAAAGGGGTTTGCTCAGTTGATGAGCTGAAGACACACATTGAAAAGCCCCTGGCGTGGGAGTGTGCATATATTCACTTAATGCATGACTTAAATAAAGTTTAAAACTTGCTTCCTGGAATAAAAGTTATTGGGAACACAGCACATACATTTAAAGCTCTGTCCTGCATTCTGAGAAATAAGGAAGGCTTGCTCATCTGCATCACACCTGTTTTTACGCCTCTCCATAGGCTTGTTTTGCCCAAGCACATAACATCCATCATCTGGATTCACACAACAGAGAACTACAGAAGTAATAACAATCCAAATGTCCTATGTAAATTACCTTGAATGTGGCAAATGCATCTGAAGCAATGTCAAATGTTGACATTTCCACGTATCTGAAGAAATCATAGAACTGTTCTGACCACAAGATTATTTTAGCAAGTGGCTCATGCCTGATGCATTCTCTAAGCATTATTCCACAATTTAGAGCAATTTCTGGAGATTCGTACCTATTAAAAGACCAATAAACAAAAAAGCAAAGGAAGATTCTTTACAAATACCTTCACAAGTTCACATTGCAACACCACCCTGCTCATAACAGGTTTCAGTGCTATCAAGTAATCCAAAAGCCAGAAGTTAGAGGTACTTGTTTCCACATTAACCTCTGCTTTGACATACTTCTAGGAAATATTACTGAAATCACTGCCAGTTAAATGCCAAATTACAGCCAATGCAATGACCTTCACACACTGAGAAACAAAGACTAAATGGAGTATTTTCTTCATAGTCAAAATCAGTTTTATTGTTTTCATATTGGTGGGGTTGCAGACAGCTGTAAAAGCAGTGACTTGTGTCTTCGAAGTTGTTTGTTTTAAACACGACAATTACACCAAACTATGCATGATACGAGCATGAAGAGTTAACAAGACTAGACATAAATTTATATCTCCTCTTTCATGAAACCATTTTTCCAGCATCACTCCACACATCATGGGCTTCAAACCTGGAATGGTGGCAACACTATCTTCATATTCTAAGAACAATATTAAACACCTGAGTCGTCACTGCCTCTAAATCTGCATCTTCTCACAAGAGACCTCCAGAACACATCCATCAGTGATTTGATGGAAGTGATGAAGCCATCTCTGCTGGTTTCATTTCAAAATTGTTGCTACATTTCCTTGGCAGGCTTTCTTGCTCAAACACTGTAGGTTCTCTCAGCTGATTTTAACATACACCACCAGCAGCTGTCAAGATTGCACAACGGTGTGTTTACAACACATTTCATAGAAATACACCTTTGTACTTACTACTAGTTCCTTCTTTCCCCAAGCAAACTAATAGTAGAACCCTGGATGAAGATGGAACTACCTTTCCAAACCAAGAACTTGTCTCAACATGTTGCAATATAAGCTATTCCAGTCTAGAGAAAAGTCATGTCTGTTGCTACCTACCTGGTTCTGGAGCAGACAAAGACTCTTATATACCTTCCTGCCTCCTACCTAAAGAATCCTTCATCCTATACCATTGGAAGCTAATTCAGATTCACCAGAATAATTCAGGAGCAAAGCATCATTGTGCATACTAAGCATTAACTCTATTACCATACAAAAAACATTTGCTTATGAATTAATTTTCATGTTAAATCCTGCAATGCTTTCCTATTCAAACTGTCAGGGAGATTTGAAATCTACTGAACTTTTTGCAACTCACCCCACAGTTTAAATTTACATCAAACTGACTTAGTTGGATACCAGATGTCACATTTAAGTCACTAAAAGCTAACTAAATGCCCATTTCAAACATCCTGACTTAGGAATGTGTTTCAACAATCCACGTCAGAATAATGCTCTCTAAAGGGTGACAACACAGACTAAAAATGAGGACAAACATGTTACAGCCCTCATTCAGTCAGAGATCAGTGAGAACATGCTGAGAAAGTAGTTTCATCTCTCTGCACCTCATTCGTCTTTGCCTTCTTTTGTAAATTATTTTGAAGAATTACTGAATCAGTATTTTCTTTGTGTTATGCCACAAGTTATAATCCTTTTGTCCCTCCAAGTCTTGCTTTCCCCCTAAATCAGGGCTTTAATGCAGAGGAGGGGAGAGGGGAAATAACAAAGCATTTCTGGTAGATGAGTGTTGATCTTACGCATTTGTAAGACCTGAAGCAAATATTCCATACAACCTCTTGTGCTAAGTCTTTGGAGTCAGCATGAAACCAAGATGCAAAACTCCTGCTTTCTCCATAGAGAACATTTCTTGCTTGATGCATTTTCCAGGGGCTTACACAAATGACTAAAATTAGGTAAATTTAGAGATACTACAATAAAGTAGCTTAAATAAACAACTTGAAATACACAGAACTTGAACAATAATAAAAAGCAGCATTTGAAATAGCTGCATTTTTTAAGTGTTTGATGAACTTTTCTATCCCAAAATAACACACTGCAAGTGCACTTTTCAGAACTTTAACTCACGTAGTTAGAAATGTGAGAAATTCTTTCCACATGTAGAAAGCACATTCTCTGTTTTGCATCTTGTTTTAACATGAACATGTTACCACCACCTTTCTGTTTTCATGTGTGAGGCCCACAGTTCTACATATATAACTACATATTCAGTATGCCATGATTCTCCAATATCCAACACACCAGATAATATAAGAATAGAGGAAGAAACAGCCATTTGGCGTGCATTCTTTGTCCAGTCAAGTCTGAGTTGGTGCATTGTATCACATCAGGATTATAAATCACTAAGAATAAAAAGTCTAAAACCAAACTAAGACCAGGGGATAGGCCAGCAATCCAGAAATGACAGGCGTTAAAGGAAAAATGCAGCCTTCAGCTCTTGGTGACTAAGTTCACAAGGAAATTGTTTACACAGGATTAAATAGTATACTGAAAGGAAAACGTCTGCACTAACCCAATAAGAAGTCTTTTGGTTACTAATAGTTCTCTCAATTTTCAGTCATATTATATGCAGAGGTATATTTTTTGGTGGTTTATTACTCAAATTTTCTCTTACTTCGGGGAATTACAGACATGAGAAAAGAGATCTAGCAAAGAAAGAAAAACCATTTCAGAACTCATTGCTTCTCCATGCATGTAAAAACCTCTTCATGTAAAAGCGTACTTATGTTTTGCAGCATACGTACCCTTTTAATAGCATGAACAAGATATTCTGTTGAGTGCAGATGTATTCAACTGTGGGAGTTCTTGTACCAATTTGCCTCCTGAGGATGTTGTTGAAGATTTGCGCAACATCTTTTTTGCCCTGTCAAAAACATCGGCAGTTAAAACACACAATGTTCAAATCCCCTGGGCAAGTTTACAGTTAACATTATCATCATCTCACACATTCATACCTTGTGAGCTCTGGAGCTCAGTCAGCCTCTGTACTCAGATCTTAAACAGCTCAAATATTCTGTTTGTTTATACCCATTTCAAATACACCAAAGCACTCAAAACATTACATCATGTTACAGCCAGATCACAGGTAATTTACATTAAGTAAAGCCAACTGATGTCTCATCAGTCTCCTTGGCTTGTTTTATACTTGTTTTTGATAATAACACACCAGTTTTCAACCATGCTCTTCACTGTGTGTTTCATTATTCCATTATCCTCTCCCTTTGTTTGGAAGCACACGTTAAGAGCGCGCAGAGTATTTCTGATGGCAGTACTAACACCCAACTTAAAACCGCAACTTAGAGAAGTTAAATAAATAAATCAAAACTATAAGGAGAAATCATCCACTCACCTAAAATGCAACTCTCACATTTTTCAGTGCACAAAAGGAGTACAAATAAGACCAGGATGCTGGAATTCAGCACAAATGATACACAAAAAAAACGTATAAGGATAGCACCACAGTTTAAAAGTGGCTGGGAATGTTCTCTGTTGTGTATACATATGCATCTCCTATTTATTTCTTCTGTCAGACCATAGCTAAAGATGGCAAATCCGTACAGACATCTGATAAAAAGCTGGTTATAAATAAAAGCACTTTTCAGTGTCATTCAACACACACCATCTAAAACCCAGATTTCTGCAATTAACTTCCCAGTCTGGGTTGCCATAAAGATAACTTTAGGAGCGTGTTATCAGATCGAAGCCAGAAAAAAACAAGGTAAATGTGTATTAAGCCTGGACTTGCAAATAAAGACCTGTTGAGCAACTCCACGTGAAGCTTCCCTGAATGTTATACACAAAACACAAATGTAGATACTGTTTCTTGACAATCTCTAGCTGTAAAATAAATGCCCGGGGTAACATCAGCCAGCCTGTGAAGTAAAATACAGACTTATTTAATTAGAAAAAAATTAAAACCCAGCATTTATTCAAAATTATTTCAGTTTCCTAATCAGCATCATGAAAAAACCCAAATATTTATAAAAATGTAGGGTGTAGTTTTACAAATGAGATGTTTGTGAATTACCATGGGCAGTTTTGTTCAAGTGTTGTTTTCAGGACATAAGAGTTTGTTTGTAAATGTTTGTTTTCTCAATTACAATTCCATTGAAAACCAGCCCAAAGCAACACCAGAACTCTTTGTTCTGAAATGAGTAGAGCAGTGTTTCCAGAAATCGCTTTACTCAAACTCCACATAATATAGTCATCAACTCTCATTCACTAACACTGCCAATTTTGCACTGGATCTCACAATTTGCTTTGGCTCCACCAGCAAGAACAGCATTTCCTTATTATGCACAGAATTGAGCTGACAGTGGTACACAGTAATACCAAAGCTAGTTATTGTTAGAAGGATGTATTACTAAGTGATCTCGTGGCCTAACAAGGGCAAACAGGCACTGAACCCTGTGCCAACAGTCACGACTGCGAGAGGTGAGAGCGAGACTGTGCTAGTATTGTCTTCTGAGCAGAAGGATTCAGTCCCTCTTTGTTCGGGGTTTTTTTTTTTCCTTCATTTAAAAAAAATAAATAAAACTAAAAAAAAAAAGAACAAACCCACCAGTTGCATAAGGGAAACCACCTCTTCTACAGGCACACTAGCGCAAATCAGAAGGGAGAACACTGGTAAGACTGCTAAGCAGACGGTCGTATCAACTGCTTTGCTTGGAAAACAAGCTTCCAGATAAGGAAATAATTTTAACTAGGTCTTTACATACAGCAAGGTCTGAATGGTCAGTTTCTTGATTATATCTTTAAAACACCAAGTTTGTTACTTTAGGGGGCGATTGGTTTAGTTTTTGGGGTTTTTTTTAACCATCCTATTCAGATTCAAATACACTTGAGACATTTCAAGAGTCAGAGTGAATAGTCCCTGTCAGTTGTTTAGCTGTCTATCCCTGTTGTACAAAGGAAACCTTCAGGAATGTGAAGTTCCTGACTAACAAAAGGACATACCTACTCTTCAAGTGTAAGATCCAACAGAAAATCCAGTTCATATCTCCACCGGTTATGGAGAAATCATTTCAAATGCAGCAGTAAGCCCACAACCACAGAGATTTGGGATATCAAAACCAACATCTGATGGACTTTGTAACTACTGGGAAGGTAGCATACGCTTAGAGCACAGGTGTGTTGACATTAATGCTAGGTAACAACAATAGCTGCACAACCTGCCAGATATCATCCTCAAAGAGCAGAAGTGGTCAGGCCTAGAAAGCAGCCTGAATGACTTGTTCTCAAGGGGGAACTGTCATATCCTCATCTAACAAAGCAGCAGAGAGTCCTCAAGTAGGAAACTACTTGTAATCTTTTCAAGTCCCCTTAGAATAAAATGAATAGTTCTCCTTAATGAGAGCAAGCCTGTATGAATTGTTATCATTCTCCATTATCAGGAGATAATGAAGGTTTCCTTCACTAATAACCAGGCTGAGTAAACACCAAGCTGATAAGAATCTAGAGGTCAGCAGAACCCATATGACATTTCATGACTTCCTTTCTTCAGCCATTAAAGGCCATCACATTTCAGCATTCCCTCTCAGCTTTCCCAGGTCTCCTTGCTTATTTAACAGCCTGAATGTTTTATGTTTTGTATAAACAGTTGTGTGGGTAAGGAAAAAATACCACTGTATTAAACACAAATCAGAGGGAGATATGGGTGGGGCAGAAGGGAGAGAAGAAAGTAAAGAGAAGAAAGCCATTGTTTCTGGAATGTCACACAACAATAGGACTTTAAACGGTTGTGTCTGCATCGTATAACTTGTTTATGAACAATCCCATTTTCAAGAAACCTTAAGTGGGATGGTCTTTATGGTCAAGGCTGTGGAGATATATGGGGTTTGGCTCCTTTCCTAGACCACATGCCTCTTGTGGGACCTTAGGGAAAACAGGAAAAT
The DNA here is from genome assembly GCA_025447955.1 of Psilopsiagon aurifrons. Taxonomy (NCBI): domain Eukaryota; kingdom Metazoa; phylum Chordata; class Aves; order Psittaciformes; family Psittacidae; genus Psilopsiagon; species Psilopsiagon aurifrons. The sequence continues at coordinate 31,504 of JAOEHY010037805.1, forward strand.
CCAATTGTACTGCCATTTCTTATAACTAAATAGGGTGATTTTTCACTGTGGCACTGGGAAGCTAAATTGTTTCATGTGATGTGGTGACAAATGCCAGATAACGGTTTGTATAGAGTTTGAATATAAATAAGTGTTGCTATTTTGAAGTAATCAATAAAAACTTGCATCTGTTGGGGCTTTTTAACAAAGAGAAAAAAGATGAGGAAAACAGAAAAAAAGGTTGAATCATTTGTTTCTGAAGAGAGAGAGAAATACTGGACTGTTAACAAAATTAGCAGCTCTAACTTAGTTAATTCTCCATAAACGTTACAATAATTCTCTTTACCAAGTACTTGAATTTAATCAGATGAGAATATAAACATGCCCTCTAGTATCATAGCTTGAGCACACTATGGTGTGACCATTGAGCAGTTAACCCTTCTGCGTACACAACAATTAAGAATTATTCTACTATTTTAACAGAACCCTATCAACAGGATTAGATGCTTATCTACTTCAATTCTGTGCTGCTTATGAGCCTATTCACACATTTCATGTTCTACATTGGCTTAATCTTCCAGGTAGTTTGGAAAAGGGAGTTCTCTTTTTAACAGTTTTGTCCCAGTCAGAAATAAAAGGTGAAGATCAAAAGACATCTTAACCAACTGAAGTGACAGGAATTCAGATGTGCTTATTTTAACATATACAATGTAAGTGCCAAGCTTCTTTCCTTACCTCAAAATCAATTAGTTGCAAGTCGGCTACTAGGGTACTAAGAAGACCACTGTTGTACAGCTCTTGAGCTAGCTGTGCCACAGCTTCTGTCTGTGGTTCTTTTTCATTTGTGCCATACAAGATCTCTTTCATGGCAACAAGGTTTTTTGAGACCTCCTCAGTGGCCTGAAGAAAATGGGAGAAGAATACAGTTAGAGCACAATGTCATTTGTCTTTGTAATCACACACATCTGCAGGCTTCCATTAAGGGAACAACAAGCAGGAAATGGCAACCTGTTAAAAACACAATATATAACCTTCCTGTGAAAAGGACTGTTACAGGTTATTTAAGAAGGGCAAGGCACAAGCAATTTATTTGGCAAGTTACCAAAAGTAAACTCTCTTCCTTTTTATTGCCTTCAAACTTCCCATTCAAAAATCCCCTAAAGAACAGCAATAGAGTGTAAAACAGACGAATGTAGGATCAGATTGGAAAACGTGACATGGGGACACATGCCTGTCTAGTGAGCTGCTCAGAGAGACCAAATGTATCCCTCCAACAGATCTTGCATTCATTAAGTTCTGACAAATGCTAGGCTCCCATTCCAGACACTGGGGATGAATTTTTTCCTTTCCAACTAACAAAACGCAAAAGAAATCCTACTTCATACTGAGTTATCTCAGTATACGAGAACAAACTGGCCAGGCTGGATGGGGCTTGGAGCAACCTGCTCTAGTGGAAGGTGTCCCTGCCCATGGCAGGGGGCTGGAACTGGATGAGCTTTACGGTCCCTTCCAACACAAACCAGTCTGTGGTTCTATAAAAGAGACCCAGAAACGGTGCACTCAAAAGAACACAGCAAACCAGGAGACAATCCAAAGTGTAAGATGCTTCCCATCTTACAGAAGATAGACAAGTCTGACGCTTCACTTAGGGAATCCAGCTTAAGAATTCCTAAGGTGCCATGATGGGCTGGAACAGCATTTAACTATTGAAGCAGAGTTACCTCATGAAAAAATTAATTAAATTTAATTAAACAAAACCATAAACTAAATTTGAAAAAAACAATGAGAACACTTCTAAACACTTTAAATTTTAAAACACAGTTTTCTTTGAGAAAAAGAGAAAGCACTATTCCTTTCAATATATATGTTCACCTATCCTGGGGGGCAAAATGCTGCAACTGATAATCATAAATAGCTGGTTTAATTACATTGTATTAGTTCTGCACATGCTTAAAAAGCACGAACGGTTGGTAAGTGCGCTACTGTTTTGTATTTAGATGAACCTTCCAACAAGGTATGCATACACTTTCATTTATGTAAGGTATTTATGATTGGTGGCACATGGAAATTTATCAACTGAAAAAAACAATCACATTCTGGATACTGCCTGCCTTGTAAAGGGCATGTAAAAAGATTTCTCATTTGTGCATTACGCTTAAAGAGGCTCAAGATCAGCATGACTCACACACTACTCAACCCAAAGCCATTCCAGCTTTGCTAGGTATGCAAGTAAGAAGTCCGTGACCTTTAAGGAGGCTCCGTATCATCTTTTGCTCCTCCACAACTTTCCACTCCCTGCTGCCTCCCTCTTTTTGCTAACTGCAGTTACTAGCCCCAGTTGTCTCCTTCTCATTCGAAATTCCAAAGGATTTTCTGTGTACTCCTAGTAAGACAGCAAGAAGCAGGTGCTCGACAGCTCCTGAAGATGTTAAATGAGAAAGCCAGCTCATCATATTGTAGTATTATCACACCACACAACTGCTCTATTTCTTTAAAATTCAGATGAAATATCTTTTACTAAAAACAGGAACATCTGTCAAATGTGGAGATAAGAAGAGAAGAATTGATGCATGGCTACCAAGAAAAGAGGAAGCAGCAGTAAAAATTCTATTGCAATTTGTCCCTGCACACTGATTTAGAAAGCAAGATGAAAGAGGAAGAAAGGCAGAGGCTCGAGGAGCTACCTATTTTAAGTAAGATAGTGGCAGACCTGCACTTAAGAAGAATGCCAGGGGAGAATTTTTCCTTCTGGCCTAACATGAAGATACAATTCAGTAACTTCAAGCTGTCACACCAGGACTTTAACTTATTTCCCACACTCTTCATAACTGTCAAGACCATCTCAGCATGCTCCACTTGAACCTGGAATAACACATGACTTCAGCAGGAACTAATGTTTAGAGATACAGAGACACAGCTTACGCTGAAAGGTACGGGAGGTCATCAGGGTCCATCCATGAGCTCAACCTCAAAGTCCTGTCAGATTGATCAGGCTCATGGCCAGCGACGCTCTGAACAGCTCCATGGATGGACCCTCTACAACCTCTCTAGGCAACCTGTATCACCTTCACCATGAAAAGACTTGCTTGTATCACTTCAACTTAGGCCAAACTATTATTAAAGACCAAGGTCTACAGACACACTACAATTCCATAAAAGATGACATTTCTGTATTCCCTTCTCTTCTATGCAAAAAAATCAACATCAAAAGGACCGGAAATAAACTTTAACAAACTTGTTCTAGAAGAACTCTACTCCTCTGTATTCCATGAACTCTCCAACATATTACAAATACATGATGTGCAGAGCTCTTTCTGCCATTTCAGATGCAGAATGGAATTTAGATAGCTACACCAAAAAATTACATGCTACATTAAGTATCAGCATTAACAGCTAAGTGAAAAACCAGGGGAAAAAAAGCAGGACAGACAAAAGAAGGCCTGCCAGCATCACTTCCAAGCTTCCCTAAGATATTGATATCTGAAATGCCTAATGTGCTGCTTTAATCAAAAGTGAAATTAACAACCAGATACCATATATAAAAAATGTATTTTTTCTAGTATCAGTAATGGATATTTTTAAATATACAGAATATATACACACAGACTATAACATATATTCTGCATATTACACTCTATAAATATATATTTATATATTATATATTTTCTATGTATTGATTTGTTTTATCTATATCCTCAACTCTGAGAAGGAGCAACCAGTGTTTGCGAGAAACATTCTGTGACAGGTCACATTTGAAATTCAATGGTGACAGACAGTCAATACAACGTGAGGATGTCCTGGGTTCAGCAGTAGCAGCCATTTTTCTCACACAATGGTGCACCAGTTACCAAGGAGAAAAATGACTGCTACTGCTGAACGCAGGACAGAGGACAAGTCAAACTAAACGTAAAAGTCAAGTAAGCAAAATAAAGAAAGCACTTAATTTTTCTATTTTAATCAAAGACAGGAAGTTATTATTTAAAGATAAAATCAGACACAATGAAGTCACATGTATGACTGTCAAATCAGAACAGCTGTATGCCTTAATAACTATAAACCATGATGGCTTATTCCAGTCTCTTTTCATTGCTATTCCCAAAATTTACTATTTCTTTAAATGCTAAGCAATGCCAATACTTCATTTTGACTTGCAGAGCTGCAATATTTGAGTTTTATGAAGCAACATCTACTTAGAAGAACAGTAGAAAAAGATGAAGAACACAAGAGTCTTGAAGTATTTCAGATGAGCTCAACAGGCTCCAGGTCTATGGGCTTTATCCACACAATAATGCAGTTACATAAATTAGACTGTTAATGAAAACATCCATCAAAAAGTAAACCAACTATAGATTTGAGCCTGTATGTGTGACTGTTCTTACTAGTCTACAGCAGTATCTATCATAAGTAACAAACATCACAGTAATAACTCTAAGTAAATTTGCAACAGAAGAAGAGGTGATGGATTTAAACTAAAGGAGGGGAAATTCATGCTGGATGTGAGGATAAAACTCTTTACAATGAGGGTGGTAAAAAACTTGCATAGATTGCCCAGAGAGGTTTCAGATGCGCCATCCCTGGAGACGTCTAAGGCCAGGCTGAATGTGGTTCTGAGCAATCTGATCTAGTTGAAGACGTCCCTGCTCATTGCAAGGGTTGGACTAGATAAGCTTTGAAGGTCCCTTCCAGCCCTAAGTATTCTATCATTGAAGGGACTGAATTGAATGGATTTCAAAATGCTTACAAAACCAATCAAAATTTCATAAATACACAATTACATCAGTGCCACAGGTTTACTTTAAAGGTCAAAACTGATTACTTTTCAGCAGACATTTAGCAAGAAGATACCATTGCAGAGCTAAGCTCAGTTAAAAGGCTCTTCTCACCCATTACTTCCAGAAGAAGTCCCATCTTTACCTTTGAGTAACAGCCCCATACCACAGGCAAGCAAGATTTCCTGATTTCCTTCAGCCTTCTTTCAACCACAAATCAATGGCATACATATGAGTTGCAATGCAGTAGAATTCTGTACTTGTTAAAAACAGTGTTAACTCATTGAATAAAATCTCTTCTATGGCACAAGACATGATATTACATGTGGGCAGCTGAATCAAAACAGCATATTGCATTGTCCCGTACATATATACTGTCTATTGTATAGGGCTGGTAACTTGAAGAAAGACCAACCATGCCTGCAACAGTCAACCCACATGAGCTAACAACATGGCAGAAACAATCATCTGAAAGCCAAAATGGGAGCTGCTAGGAGCAGGTGAACCCAAGGTCAGAGGGTAAGGAAGAACAAGTTTGTTACATGAGTAAATATTTACCTTCACAACAGTAAACGTGTGTCACAAAGGGAATGATCGTATAAAAATAAATGGTGATGTCAGCCAAAGAGGAGGAAGAGATGAAAGTAAAAGACTACCTAATGGACCACATAAAGGGTTGGTCCCATTTATGTGAAAGTTTTCCTTCCCTTTAGCCCTTCTCTCTGAAAATACACAAGTAATGGAACACTAACAGCAACTGTGATGAACACATCTTTGGTAATAAAGCACCTGACATTTCAAGTTTCCTCAAGACTACCTCACAGGCCTCAAAGGGGGCCTACAAGAAATCTAGGAAGGGATGTTTTACAAGGCCATATAGAGACAGGACAAAGGGGAATGGCTTTAAACTGACAGAGAGGAGACTTAGACATTAGGAAGAAATTCTTCCCTGTGAGGGTGCTGAGGCGCTGGCACAGGGTGCCCAGAGGAGCTGTGGCTGCCCCATCCCTGGCAGTGCTCAAGGCCAGGTTGGATGGGACTTGGAGCAACCTGCTCCAGTGGAAGGTGCCCCTGCCCGTAGCAAAGGTTTGGAACTGAATGAGCTTTAAAGTCTCTTCCAACCCAAACCATCCCAAGTTTCTGTGTTATACGGTCTAGTGGAAGTTGGCCCTGTCCCATTCTATGATTTAAAATCTGTATTTCCAAGTGCGTTAGCAAACTATCAAAGAACGTCCTCTACATAGTAGCAAAATCAGTATTTGCATAACAGTGTTGTGCTGCTACTGCATGTAGGAACTAACTACATATAAAAAACAAACCCACTGTGGTATTGCAGTAAAAGAAGTACTAGTTAGTCTTGGGAACCTCAGCCAGCTATAAGGCATAAAACAAAAGGGGCATTTACAATTAATTTCATTTTGTGGAAGAAATACACACACATTTCAAATTCCCTATGCTCAAAAGTAAAGAAAATCACAACTGTGTGAACTCAGGTTTAAGAAACAATGTAGTGTAGCAGCCACAGCTTCTCTGGGCAACCTGTGCCAGGGCCTCACCACCCTCACAGGGAAAAACTTCTTCCTAAAATCTCATGCAGGGAACACTTACACCTCTCCTTCAAGCAGAACGTGTTGTCTTCTGTATGACACAGGAGAAACAACTCTACAGGCTTAGCATATTATTCCTGGTCAAAGAAGCAGCCTCACATAAACAAGGTCTTTAAAGAAAATGGAGATATGGGATTAAAGGCCAGCAAGAAGCAAGTGGTACATAATAATCTTCAGCTACAGCATCAAGAACATAGGCATGTGACACAGTGCACAGCTATGCACAATGGAATGAAGGTTTGCTCCCCATTAGAGATCTAAGGAAAAGAAAAAGATGACACAAGAGCATGGATTTTAAGATCAAGCAACATCTCCAGGTATTAATAATGAGGCTGAGACAAAGGAGGTAGTACAGTATTTCAGCACAGACTCTTCAGAAAGCACGTACCTTTCCTCTCCTGACAGATGTCTTTATTAGGGACAGAAGAAAAGCAGCAACAAATGAAAATCCTCTCAGCCTCCAAGCTGGCCTGCATAACAGGCCATAACATTTATCTGTCCAGCAGGAGAGAAGCAGCATCAGTGAAAAATACTATAGTACACTGCAAGAGACCTGGAATGTACCACATGCTGGCACTGGGGCAGAAGATGCTGATTTTAAACAGTATCCAGATAAAGGCATCAATCCAATTAAGACCTGTATTCTCCCGTACTTCAAATAGCAGCGCTGAATCTAGGTGAAACTGGATGTAGAGAAGCTGACCACACTCTGCTTAAAAATACTGGGGAACGTAAGGAAGGTTGTGACTAACTCCTACATGGGACTCTGTAAGGATGCTAGGAACGGCAGAGAACAGTTAAATAACGCTGGGAGAGGATCCAAGGATGGTATCATAGCCTGCTTCAAAAGCCAGTAAACTGGAGAAAGACATGTTTTGTTTGCTTGGGTTTTTTTGGCTGGTTTGGGGGTTTTTTTAATGTATTGAAATCCATGTCCCTGTGCTGAGTTTATCGGAAAAAAACTACATCTGAACAGGTAAACTCCCTCATGCAAGTCACTAGTTGGGATGCAGCTGCACACAGGCTGAACTTGAAAGTACTTTTTAGTAAAGCTATCAAGACTATCTTTTGAGCGGTAAGGGGCTGTTGACATGTGCAAACCCTGAAGCATCAAACCATCCCATCTAAAGGAAACTGCACTCACACAGGAACTTCTCACCATATCTTCATGTGGGCTGTAGAAAAGTTAAGGAAAGGTGAAAGTATATCCCCTACTGACATCCACTGACACACAAAGTTCCTTGGTTTCAGTAACAGAGACACTCTGCTCTCAACAACTGCATCAAGAAGCACAGAGAGAACTACTGCACAATAATAAAGCCATTATGGTGGACACAAGCACCAGAATACTGTATGTCTGTGAGCTGCTTATTAAAGAATGCAACGTCCTACAGTTCTAAACCAAATTACTTTAAGCATCATATCAGCTGCCAGTGGCATAAAAATGCAAAGCCAACCAACATGAATCAAAGGTACATAATAACCTACCCTGTATCAGAGTATAAAATTCAAAACTAATTCCTAGTTTATTCAGTTTCAACAGCTGTGAATTTCTCCCCATCTTTCAATAACAGCTTAGCAATTACAAAGTCCCAACTGTACCTTTTCTGCCTTTTTGTCAGAGATGTCTTGCTTTTCTAGAACTGCCATACTTTCTTTCAGGTTCTTCACTATGTCTGCAGGAGACTTGTGGGACTTGCCAAAGGGGAATGGCATGATTGCGAGCCACAGGGTCTTCCTTCTACAGCTCCTGCTTCACCTGGAAAAGGATGAGAAAGAAAAGCATGTCAAAAATAGAAGAGGTCAGTGTAACACCACACATAAAGATCAACAGAGCAGCAAAGGTATTTATTCATACGTGGAGTAACCACCCTTGGCAGCTGAACTACACAGCTGAATGTCTTACGAAGACAACTTGTGCTTCTAATTCTTTTAAAACAAGACACGGAATCTAAGAACTCCCATTAGGATCATCTTATGCTACAGGAAGAAATAACAGAGTATATTAATTGTATCCAAAGCCACATACTGGGCAAGACTGAACTGGGATAAATTATTCCATTTGATGCTGCCAAGCAAAATACCTTTGACACCCAAGTCATCATGTGTCAGAGGCTCTGCAGTGACTGTCCAGGTACATGCTTTTAGCCATACTCATTTGACAACAAATGTAAAGTAGACCACAGAGTCTGCACCACTGCACAGGAGCGAGGAGCACAGGGCAGATGTGGCTACAGACAGCAGCTTATTTCCATGTCAAAACACTTTGGTAAGTCCTGGCTTTTTCTTATCACTATTACTGTAGCTTAATACTGAAATACAGTCTCACCCCCACTCATTTTATGGGAACAAAATTTGTCACCAGTAACAGGGATGAAAAGAAGGCACCTGAAAACACTAGAACCAAACACCTGATATTTATCTTTTTCAAGAAGATAGAACTTGTCTTATGGGAGCAGCTTTCCTTTCCTAAAAATATTTGTGTCTTGAGCCAAAATACATTAATTCTTCTGTATATTTACATACATTTGCTTTTATACACATAAACATCTCTATATTAACTTCTGTATACAAAATAGAAAAGTACTACTAGCATACACAAGCATACAAAAGCTTTTGTTACTAAACACATACAGCCCCACTTAATAATAAACAAGTGAATTCCATAAAGCATACTTCTATAAGTATAATCTAGGCAGAAAAAAACAGGAAATCCTGCATTAAAAATGCTGACGGCGCTACTTCTACTAGACACAAAAGACAGATGAAGCTGAGAGAGGAGATACACTGTCATTGCAGCCAAGGGATACTACCCTGAAAGTCAGTAACAAGCCAATTATAACCATTACACAGCAAAGTTTCATATCTAAGACCATGCACTTTGATCCTTGATTAAAATACCAGCTCTTTCACCATGATCGTCACAATGATCATCCTGATCTTATTCAACCCTGTTTTGATCAAAGATCAGCAATACCCATTTGGTGCTGTATTTGAGTTACCCTGATTTTTAACACGTTAGGCTGACCGAAGGGCAACAATTTCAAGGTGAAGGACAGAAGCACTCAGATCTTTAGACAAGAAAATGGCTCTCAAAAGGAATTTCAGGTAACCAGCTACAGAGATCACACTGTTCCATGCCTGCAACTGACCCAACACACCTTATAAAAAGTATAAGGTAGGTAGCAGGTAAGGTAGGTATGGTTATACTTTCATCACAAAAGTGAAAACAAGACCTTTCACCAGCTATTTCCACTATTTAACAGCTTACAACTTCCCGTTGCTTTTATGTTGCAGTACGGAAATTCTCATTACAGAAATCTTTCATTCACCATCTGCACAAATAAGGGGATGTAACACTGAAATCAGAAACACAGGACTGGTACCCTAAGACATAAAAAGAGATCAAGCCTTAAGCAAGAGATTTTCGTGCCCCAACTTTGTCACATGTAATGGAACAGAAACCTACCTCTCAGAAGAGCATGACTACTAATTGCTATTTCATGAAAATGTAATGGTGTTTAAAGCAATGTTTAACGAAAATCACTCTATTTTTAGAGAGATATTTTATTCCTACCAAGAGGCAGGTGTGAAAGTAAGTACAATTTCCCCACAACACAGATCACATACCTCGAGCAGCATTTGAAATGTCCCCTTCAGCTCTCCTTTCAATTACTATTCCTGTCAAATTAGGACAGGCCCTGAAAACAAAGCTGGATCCTTTCAGGCTTGCATATCATCACGGATAATAATAGTATATACCAACTATTCAGCATATACACTCTGGAAGATGGCTATGCCCATGTAACAGAGCAGGACTGGCTCGAAAAGTTACAAGGTCTAATTCCATTGCTATGTGTTAAATCCAGAAGGTACCAAAACAGCTCTTTGAGCAAATAAAAATATCCTATGGAATCCCAAAATCTGTATTACAGCAACATATAAGGAAAGAAATCAAAACCAAGAAAATACCTCTGCACACTCATTTTCTGGACCACAAATACAGTACTTCTAGACTGCAAGACTACAGGGACAATATAAATAACATAAATGTAGGATAATGATAAGCAACTGTCCTCATGGTGTGCCCTATGTTTAGGCCAGCAAAACTTGATTTCCCTCCAGATAGTGCTCAATTTCTCATTCAAATTAAAAACAGTCTACAACTGGGACTTGAAACCCTCCAGGTTCTGCAAAACTCAGACGCACACTCATGCACACACAACTCGTACACAAGTTTTAGTGTCAGTACAAGCATGTCTTAACACAAAATAATCCTAGAATCAGAGTTACAGAATGGTTTAGGTTGGAAGGAACCATAAAGCTCATCCAATTCCAACCCCTGCCACAGGCAGGGACACCTTCCTTTGGACCAGGTTGCTCCAAGCCCCGTCCAACCTGGCCTTGAACACTGCCAGGGATGGGGCAGCCACAGCTTCTCTGGGCACCCTGTGCCAGCGCCTCAGCACCTTCACAGAGAAGAATTTCTTCCTAATGTCTCATCCGAATCTCCCCTCTATCAGGTTAAACCCGTTCCCCTTGTCCTCTCCCTACAGGCCCTTGTCAAACATCCCTCTCTAGATTTCTTGTCAGCCCTTCAGGCACTGGAGGCTGCTCTAAGATCTCTCCAGAACCTTTCTCTTCTCCACAGGTGAGCAGCTCTCCTATGGAGAGGGCTGGAGCAGCTCTGCTCTGGAGACAGGCTGAGAGAGCTAGGCTTGTTCAGCTTGAAGCAGAGAAGGCTCCAGGGAGAGCCTACATTCAATTAGTAACAGTTCACCAGCATGTATTTATACTAAATATTTTTTCCCAATTCAGGTAAGCTCCTGTATGAATTTCTCAGAAGCAATTTAGAAAAATCAGGAAATACTGTCAGCACCAGCAAGAAGGAAATCCACATCCTTGATTACTGAAGGTGACATTGTGCCTCAAGGTATTTATTACATAAAATGGACTAAATGAATTGTTCCTGCTACTTCAACTTTATTACTGGAAGGACTACAGCAATGACAGGAACATCCTCCGGGGCCTCAAGACCCCACCAACCCTGACGCAAAACTCTGTTACTGAAGAACCTGTGCCACATCCGGCCAAACAAAAAAATAGCAGGAGCAGTCCCTTTGTCTCTGTGAGCTGTACTTGATGCAGCGAGGAGAACACAGACAGCCTGTTCCCTTTTCAGCCCGGCAAAACTACCCCAAGCAGCATTCTGTGCACAATAGACAATGACAACATCTGTGAGAGATCGGAAAGAGCCACAACGACCCACATCTGCAAAGTGAGGAAAAAAGGAAACATCCAATGGCATCTTCTGTAAGTAAGGACAGATCTTACATCATGTCAAGTGATAACTGTTACACACTACCGGCACCTGTCTGCCTTGTAAATTCATGATAAACTTTTGACTGTGGCTTCAGAAAGGGATCAGAGGACTCTTGGAGGGTTAAACTGCAACAAGTACATGGACAGCTCTGTACTCTGCTGGGCTGCTTTGCTTTATCTCACCTCCCCAGAAACCTCATTGCTTTTATCCATTTGTTAAGAGAGACCGTGATCAGTATCATCCAAAACTCAGGCTTTTATCAGCATGTACTTTATTTTAGCAATACTCAAGCATGCCAAATGTAACAAAACTGAAGGTCCTTTTGAGGTGTCATGGCCACATTTAGAAATCACAAATGCCATTGTAAATCCAAATGGACTGTCAAACATCAGTACGGCATGCAGCCAACACCCAGAGATTGAAGCTGGACTGACACACACTCAGGCACACTGGGACAGTTGGGCTTTTGTGATAACAACAGATAGTAGCCCTACTGTTTCAGATAGTATATCATTCCCAGCTCTGTCTATGCAGCATGCACCAATGCAGTTTGCTTTATGTACAAGGCTTTATGGTTTTTATTTACTGCATTGATCACACAGTCAATCAATGTCTGAATTAAAACCAATGCATTCCACATAAGTAGGATTGATTTTTAACTAAGGAGACAACACTTAAAAGCATTTCTTTGTGAGGACAGCCTGCTTACAGCAAGACCAAATACAGAAGCACAATAAACAAATCCCTCTATTGTAATAAATTTAAACAGATTTAGCAGAGAGCATGCCCCAGACTAGTATCTGTTCACTTCTTATTTAAAGGGTCAGAAAATGCGCTACCTATGTAACAGAAACGTGCTACAGTTGAAAACCTGATTATTTTACAGTAGAAGGCTGGTGGCTTTTTGTTGCAGATGGTATGTTTTGTTTTGGCTTTAAATAAAGCATATTGTAAAATGCCTGCATGACTATCTTCAAGAAAAATATTAGTACAAGAAACAGAACAGTAGCACTCATGACTGCAGTGCAAAGAATCACTCCACAGACAAATGAATGACCACCACTGAAATCTGCCCAATGAAGCCTTTGAAAGCTACAACGAAGGTAACAGAATACAAGCTGCGTAAGCAAAGACACAGAAGCAAACTCAGCCTTTCTGCTTATGAGATGCCTACAACCAGTGACCACAACATTAACAAAGCTGGAACTTTTTTCTCTGCATAGAAGCATAATCCATAAACAAAGCATTAAATGCATTAAAGTATTCACACTATTGCAGCTCCGGAGAGCAAACACCCACTTTTCCCAAAAGGAAAATGCTACTTAAATAGCACTCAAAAACCAATTCTGAGAAACAACCAGGTAAAACAAACTCTATTTCTTATTCTGTTGTAGGTACCACAACAAACCTGTGATTCTATGTTATAAAAATCTAAATCCAGCGAAAAAGCACCTCCAACATCCAGCTAATGTGGTGTACTACGGGAAAAAAAACCTGCTGCAGATAAACAACGTAATTTTTAACAATGCCAAGCAATTAACAATAAGGTTCCCCAAGATGAATGAGCCAACCCACCAGCTGGCTGCAGCTAGAGAGCTCCCACTCCCCCTCCGCTCCCAGCACCACACTCCCACTTACACAGCGCTGGCTCATCCATCCATGAGCCAATACATAGAATCACAAACTGGTTTGGATTGGAAGGCACCTTAAAGCTCATCCAGTTCCAACCCCCTGCCACAGACAGGGGTACCTGCCACTAGAGCAGGTTGCTTCAAGCCCCATCCAACCTGGCCTTGAGCACTGCCAGGGATGGGGCAGCCACAGCTTCTCTGGACACCCTGTGCCAGCGCCTCAGCACCCTCACAGGGAAGAACTTCTTCCCTATATCTAGTTGAACTCACTAGGCTATCAGACAACTAACACGTAAAAGAAAAGTAAACAATAGTATAGGGAATGCAGGAAAACTCCCCTTTGACCAGCAGTAGTTGTGAATCAGCTCCTTTACCTCATGATCTCATTGCAGGGGCACTTCATGGTAAGGCTGGAGCTGAATCAAGAGCAGGAGTGAAGAGGGAAGCTCACTCACTGTCAGTGATTTTGAGCGATGTGATACTTGTCTGGATGCCCTGCGTGCTGACTGAACTCACCAACATGGCAGAAGACAAACCCAGCAAAAATGAGGAAGAAAAAGGTCCTTACGACAAACCAGCACAAGGCACTCTCAGCCACATGCCAGAGCCAGCCCTAGACAAAAAGGAGAAGAGGGCTGGGGCACATGACCTTCTCCTCCTCCTCCTCCAGGTAGAAGGCGGCTCCCAACCTCTATCCAGAAAGTGTCCATTACAATCAACAATGCTAATACCACACAGGAGATTGCCTTAAGGAGATACAGTTAAGTCAGTGAGTCTACAAAGGACAAAATACCTAGATTCACAACAAACAGTTGGGCCTACTCTGCAGATTTTTAATTGACAATTTATCAGTCTATTACTGAAAACATGCTGCATCCTGCTAGAGAGAGGCATGTTTGTATTAAAAATATGATGCCTCAAGCATGTGTTTGTTCCTGATAGAATTGATTTCCCCTCAGAACCTGTTCTTTCGTTGTATGCTTCTTGGATTAACAAGGCTCATTAGACCAGTATTGAAAACAATAACACAAATCAGTTTTCATCAGGTCTTACTGTTACAAGCAGCTGTTGGTTCAGCTAGAATTCATTGCTGTGAAGTCTGCTTGAATGATAAAACAGAAATAGATCAAGATATTATGCATTTGTTAGAAGTGCTGCCTCACTCTCAGACATGCCCAGCATCCAGAAGGAACACTGACAAGCCAGTCCTTTGATCCAACCTTTTTTTATGCAAGCTACCACGCTCTTTGGGAAAAGAATATTCAAGTACTTCAAAGCCAGAGGCAGACATTATATTAGTTATTCAGCCTGCTTGTACAAGATTATGGAATGCTCCTGGTTATCAGAGTAGTTTGCCAGTTACTAGCTTTATTTTCTGTAACATTAGCTGTAATTACCATTTCTGTAAGTCTCAGGGCAGGTGCCCCAGCTGGTGCGACAGGACAGCAGGCAAGTGCCACTCCAAAGCATCCCAAACACCACCACCAGCTCATCACTGCCAATTCCTAGATGCAACAGATCTCCTGAAAGGCCTCACACTTGGATTTCATAGCATCACAAATTGGTTTTTGTTGCAAGGCACCTTAAAGCTCATCCAGTTCAAACCCCCTGCCATGGGCAGGGACACCTTCCACTGGAGCAGGTTGCTCCAAGCTCCGTCCAACCTGGCCTTGAACACTGCCAGGGATGGGGCAGCCACAGCTTCTCTGGGCACCCTGTGCCAGCGCCTCAGCACCCTCACAGGGGAGAATTTCTTCCTTATGTCTGATCTCAATCTCCCCTCTGTCAGGTTAAAGCCATTCCCCCTTGTCTGGTCCTTACCTGCCCTTGTCAAAATTACCTTTCCAGGATTCTTGTGACCCTTTTAGGCACTGGAGCTGCTCTCAGGTCTCCCCTTCAGGAGCCTTCTCTTCTCCAGCCTGAATCAGCCCAGCTTCCCCAGCCTGGCTCCAGAGCAGAGCTGCTCCAGCCCTCGCAGCATCTCCGTGGTGTCCTTGTTCCAACAACGTCCCTTTTGTGCTGTTGCCCTAGAGCTGGACACAGGACTGCAGGGGGCTCTCAACAGAGTGCAGCAGAAGGAGAGACTCCTTTCCCTGAACCTGCTGCTCACACTGCTGGTGAAGCAGCCTTGAACTATTTGCAGAAGTATAGCTGACCGAAGGCAGCATCCATCATTTCCTTCAGTGCATTATTTACAGTGAGTACTCACATTCCTCATTAAAACATTCTTTGACATTTTTCACATGCTGTTTTCTAGTACATCTTTCAATACCCTGGGTCTGGATATGTGGCTTCACACTAGATTAAACTATTTTCTAGAGCCTCAGCACTGTACCAAAGTGAGTTCTCAATTTTTTTTTGGTTATGCTAAACAAACTGAAACATGACAGCCTGCCATCCAAAATACTTGTCTAAATAGTATAGTTAGTTACTACAGCATCACATGCAAAAGCTTCCTCCCATGGAGGAAATGAGACTGACGAGCAGAAATGGCACAAACCTCAATCTCTTTCAGGGCTACAAGCACAAACTACTTGGCATAGCCACGGCTTTACCTGCATAAGCATATTATCAACAGAATGGCTATAGTTGTAAATGGTATTTAACTGGCACTACCAGCTGCCAAAATTTAAGAGCATACTCCAGCTCTAAGGCTTTTTTGCCATCCTCTAAATACTTCTTTTCAGCACTTCTTTCAACATCCTTTTAAAACGTGGATAGAAGGACTGGATCAACTGTCTCACACCTAAGAAGTAAAACTTCTGACATCCTAAATGGCTACAGCAACGATCTGTTTAGATCTGTTCTGGTATTTTATGAGCAACACAATTTACGCATCTATGTTTTCCTTCAAGACAGGCATGTTCATCTAATACCTGGCATATCCCACCCATCACCGAACACTAGCATCTTCCTAAGAATTCACTATTAACTTGCTCTATCAAGTCTGCAGCACACAAGAGATTTGATCTGATTCAAGAGCAGTTTCACAACTCTGCATCACAGAATTATCTGTGGTGTGACCCACTTAAAGATTAAAATGCAAAACAAAAAAAAATCCCCAAAGAATGGCAACTTCATTCAGAGAAAAATAAAAATCAGGAAGAAAAAAATCATCTGCCTTATGGATGAACAATAAAAACCTATTCAGGGGGAGCAAAAAAGGGGGGGAATAAATTTCTATGTAAAAATTAAATCCATAATGTGAGATGGCTTCTTGCTTTCTGGAAATTTCAGAGCAATTAAGTCCCCAGCAGTTCGCAGCCCTGCTTGTTTCTTTAGCACCAAACACCAGATGATTCCTTTCATTAAGCAGGCTTCTCTCTTCCCATTCAATTATTTTACTGATCCTTCAGCCTTTTCAAGAGCCTATTTCTCCAGCAGACACCTGCATCGTTCTGGCAGAACAGAAGGGCAGCTACAGCCATTAGGCTCTCTGGCTCACAACAGCCTCCTAAAACTACGCTATACTTTGGCTTGCACATGGTTATATTCATTGCAGCTTAATACACAGCTTTTGCAGAAACTTGAGTAGGAACTGCTTTTAAATAAGGCTGTGGCTTTTAACGGGCTCCTGACATCCAGGAGAAGCACAAAAGCTTGCTACTACCAATGCTTAGATTCTGAGATCCCAGCTCTTTCTCTGTATTCAAGGAAACCTCATGACTCAGCTGCTTTCCCTGGAGTAGCGTTCAGTTACCCCACCCATTCGCTTCCCCACAAACCTTGCTGCTCTGTTAAAATATGGTCTACAGACCAGCACATAAATGCCTCACCCACTCCTCGGTAAACACATCTGTTAAAAAAGAGCCATCACGAGTTCCATCGCAAAAAGGAACTCCTACCTTGAACAGGCCAGGCACAGAATAGGAACTCACTGCCTGCTCCAAAAGAAGTTGTCAGTCCATATGCCCACTTCTGGCCAGGCTGAAGCTTGAATGATTTTCTCATAGCCTGGCATAACAGTCAAACCCCTGTTGGCCCAGATGCCTTTACTGCATCATCACAAAACCCAGAATACTTGTTACATGACAAAAAATGCTGCAATTACTTACATGCCGTTCTACCCACCCTTGGAAGTTTGAATGCAAAGCAAGAGTCTCCTTAATAAATTATGTCTATTCCTTTCCAGAGGATTTCTCTTTTCATCATATTTCAATATAGGTTTACAGGGTAACTTTGAGAGTGAAGAAGTGGCAAAAGGGGATGCAGAAAATAAACTGCAGTTTAACTCAGTTTCACATAGGGCAATGGGGTCTACAGTTAACATGTTCCAATAACTAAAGATGGCTGTATGAATATCAGAAACCACAGAGGCAAAGGACAGGAAACCTCACTAGCACCACAACATCAGCATTTAATCTTAACCAGAAAGATGGTGGAATGGACAGAGGAAAAAATGCATTATCTAAAACATGAATTAGTTACAATGCAAAGGAGGATGAGACTCATAAGCACCAACAGTAGTTGGGAATGGGAATGCATGTGGGCTCTTTGGTGCACTTTATTTTGAAGAGAAGCTGAGAACAATTAAACCAAGAGATGCACTTGGGACTGCTTCAGATGCAATCCTGAAAAATACTACACTCAGTAAAGCCATTCTTGTTTAAATGCACAAGTAACAAAGCTAGGGGGAAAATCAAAATAGATATTTACGCAAATGCAGCTTCAGTAAGAACCACGTCAAAGTGTAACTGTTAAAAACAATGTTTAAGAACATCAACAATATTTTTCCCATGGTTCCTTTACTTCCATTGCAAACCAAATTCTGTGGCCTGCTAAAAACTTCTGATGTTCGACCTAAGCTTATCAAGTTCAACACATTATAGCACTTAAACTAATTCATCTGAAGAACAACAGACCTTTAACAAACATAACCTATGAAGGAACAAGAACACTTAAGGAATGACGGCATTAAAGCATGAAGGTAATGGGCTGTAAAACAGTGATCCTGACGAAACTCGAAACTCGGGAACATCCTAAAAACACTGACTAAAGAACTGGGAAGATACATCAGGGAGTATCCATATTCCCTCATTGACTACTACTGGCCCCTGCCATGGGCAGAATACAGCAAACTACTTAAGTCTCCACTCTGACATACTACTTGTGAAGGCTTCCCTTACAAAATAATCTATGTGGCAGTTCACAATTAAAGACTGTTTATGTTAGACTATTGTACAATTCACCTTAGTCCCAACAGCCCTTTACAAACCAGCTTAAATGATATGCAGCCAGGCACAGCTTAGTGTCTCTGGGTTTACTTTTGTGCATTAGCTTGACATAAGTAGGGCTGAAACCCAAAACCAACAGGCACAGCAAGCTGCACTGCAAAGAGATGTCAACTGGTCAGACTCCCGAGAGGTGACTCCAAGGCCACGGATGACTCCTCAATTCTGCTATTTCTACCTCTATTGAGAGATCTTACTGCTGTGACACAAAGATTGAAACGTAAATTATTCTGAGATCAACTCCTATGAATCCCAGCTGATTCTTGCTACACAAAACCAAGAGAACTTGGCACATTGTTCAATGATTAAGCATCTCCTCCGTGAAAGGGAGTTCCTGACAACCTAAGGGAGTTACATACTGAGTCACAGAGAAAGCAGAAGGCAATCAATAAATGACCCAGAATCATGACCCTACCATTACTATGAACCCTTGATTTCTAGTTCATTACATCCTCATTCAGAGAAGGCAAAAAACTGTTCAGTTCTTGGTTTTTATCCTTATCTCTTACCTTGCACTAGGAACTGACGCACAAGCAGTATCTCAGCTGATACACAAGACCATCATCCATTTGACAGATTTGCTTCCTGTCAAACTGTTTTTTGCCATGGTCCCTGGCACTTAAAACACATTTGATGACAATACAAAGTGTTTACTGACACAGCTCTGCTGGTAAATCCTGCAAGCACAGCTACAGCTTATACTGGTAATAAACCACCACCTCTGACCACAACCGCAACTGTGTTAGGGCTTTACTTGTTAAGCACCATTACAAAGAGTGCTCTTTCCTTCATGCTGCCAACCAGCACCAGGACCGCCATAAAGCAGCTGACTTTCCCAAGCTAGCTGTGAGGAGGTACGTTTTAGTACGGAAGTTTCATCCAGCTTATCCCAAGATGAAAATCCCTGATTCTTCTGGAGTATGCAGTGCCAAGGACAACATGATGACGGGAAAACAGCAGTAACAACAAAATCAGAGGCTACTCAGGGCAAACTCCTTTTCCCCTAAATACTCAGGACGAAGAACTAGTTTCATGGGTATTGTGTGAAAGAGCAAACTATCAAAATCAACACATTATAGACCAGAACACACCTGTGATATTCAGATGTGCATCTCATTGCTACCAATACAACAGTGTGTTTGTAAGAAATAAATATTTCATGAGAAATAATATTTCATGAGAAATAGCTGGCTGAAATACAGCCTGAAAAAAAAACTGCCATGGGCCTAGGAAAAAGAAAAGACATGGATGATATTACCTTCTTTTTCAAACAAACTAGAAGTCATTACTGAATTCATGTGAAACTGTGCCATGGTAATAAACAGACAAACTAGCAAACACAACAAAACCCTAAAGGATAATTCACTCCATCCTCCCAAGAGGAGAACCAAGCAGAGTGGTCCAGGAATTCCACATAAGTAATTTCAAGATCACCTAAAGCAGCTGTAAAAAAAGTGTCCTTTACACGGTTCACTCAAAACCTCTGTCCCTCCCACTGATTCAAGTGTTCGGTCTACACCTTCAGTCAGTAATGGCTTTGATTTCTGATAAATAAACCACATGGCACCTCAACTGCTGAGACAGGTGTGTTCCTTTGGGCCAAGGAAGATCACAGAACACAGAAAGACAGATTTAAGGGCAGAGATGATGCATACCAGGGTTAGGAGAACTATCCATGGCACAAACCTTCAGGACAGCTGAAGCGACAGGCAGAATTTTAATACCATGCCATTGCATTCTCCCTCAGTGTTTTGAGGCAGAGAGAGAGGAGTTTGAACTTAGACCTTAGCTCTACTTCATGCTACGAAATACAGGACAGGAATCTAGAATGGGGAAGGATCTAGACTGCCCCCCCAAAGCGTGTACAAGCTCTCCTCTGCCAACCTAAGAGTTCGGATGACTCCTCACAAGGCACCAGTCCAAATATCTATGATACAGGAGGGTAAATCAGCATACACCCTGAAAAGCCAGATATTCCTCAGTAACTGACACCAAAGGCCTTTTCCCTGCTGATACCACCTGAGAGTTCCAGTTACTGAAAATTACTTGCACATCAACTGGAAACAGAATAAAAACAATACATCAGATGCCTGTGGTGAACCATGAGATATACATACACTTCACATTTCATTAGTCTTTCCCTTTTGAGGACACTTGAGTTATCTTTCCCGATGGACCATCATGGCAAGCAAACTTCCCTGCTCCCATCAGAGCCACAAATACAAAACAATAACAACTCTTTAAAAGTTTAGCATTAAAATTGGTTCCAGCTACAAATCACAAGAAACACCTCATAGTTCCTTCCTCTTAGAACTAAGACAAGTTGACCAGAAGTTGCAAAAAAGCACTTTTGCATATAGAAGAGGGGCAGAGGGAATACCCCAACAGAAGGGTACCTCTCCAAAAGGAAGACTTTCCAACTGATTTTTCTTCAAAGCAGATAGCAACAGCTGTTGTAGATGTGATTTTCCAAGGCAAACCAGCCTAGAAGCTTTGCAAAATGTAACTAAAACCAGCACTGTTGTTATTTTTAATATGGGAGTCAGCATCAATCCTCCAACGCACCTCAAGCTCCACAAACCAAAAATGTTTGAGAGCTATCTGTCTAGAGACAAGAAGTTAAAAGAATGAGGCTTGTAAGACGAAGCAATTAATGTTAGGCCAAGTAACACAATGGAAAAACTGAAGCACCTCTGAGGGACAGTTCCCTAATCTGATCTGCTAAGAGCGGCTCGACTGGAAAAAGGAACTATCAAATTGTTTCACAACACTAAAGTAAGTGTCTCCCAATTTTCCTCTAATGCAATTGCTGTGTAATGCTACCAAGACAAACTTGAACACTACTAGAACTTATCATCTCTACAAGTTTGCCAAAGGAATGATCACATATTACCCCTGTGACCACTGAAATAAAAAACATCCTGAAGCACAGCAGATCTTTCAAAGGGCAGACACCAAGCTCAGGCAGAAATGCTGGCACTTCAGCTGATACTGAGAACCACAGAATAGTTTGGGTTGGAAGGGACCTGAAAGCTCATCCAGTTTCAACCCCCTGCGATGGGCAGGGACACCTTCCACTACACCAGGTTGAGCCACAGCTTCTCTGGGCACCCTGTGCCAGCACCTCAGCACCCTCACAGGGAAGAATTTCTTCCTAATGTCTAATCTCAATCTCCCCTCTGTCAGGTTAAAGCCATTCCCCCTTGTCCTGTGACTATCTGCCCTTGTCAAAAATACTTTTTCAGGTTTCTTGTCAGCCCCTGTAGTCACCGGGAACTGCTCTAAGGTCTCCCCTTCAGGAGCTTTCCCTTCTCTAGACTGAACCAGCCCAGCTGTCTCAGCCCGGCTCCAGAGCAGAGCTGCTCCAGCCCATACGGCATCTCCATGGCCTCCCATAGACTCACTCTAACAGTTCCACGTCCCTTTTGTGCTGTTGCCCCAGAGCTGGTTGTGACATGGCAAGGCAGGGTCTTCCCAGAGCAGGAGACACTGTGCACTATCATGTCAGCTACACCACTACCCTATCAACTCCTTATAGTCCTCAGGGCTATGCGGGGGAAAAAACAAACCAAACAACCAAAACCAACCTTTATAATTGTTAATTGGTGCACCAGCTTAACACTAATTTTATTTAAATAAGGGATTATAAAACTTACTTTGATGGGAGTTTACAACAGTATAATGTCATTGCTTTCCACACCAAGAGGCTTCAATAGAGAGCCCTTAAACAATCAAATACTCTAGAAATAAAATAATTGCAGCTATCAAAATTCACAGTCTTGGTAAACTCTACATTATGCAAAACCTCTTCTATGTTCTAACAGACTTGTTCTAATTACAGAGGCAAGCCACAAGAAATCATAACACACACACACAAAGATTTCTATACCCAAGTTCTATTTTCAACCATAAAAGTCATCAACGTATTAGAAAAATGCTACCTTTAAGGAGAAGGAGGCAAGGTTATGCTTTCAAAACTATCACCTAAGGTCTTGACTGCAGTCAAACTGCACTCTTGGTTATAAATTCTGTACGATAATGTGCAATGGTATGGTTAAAATTTCTGAAAATAACAAATAAAATACATGCAGTGCTCATTTTAGAATCTAATAACTATCCTCTACATGCAAAAGGAGATCAGGGACTTCAAAGAATTAAGGTATTTACTAAAATACTTCCTTTTTCCACTACTAAGTCAAAGAAGATTTTAATAGACAGTATGATTCGCAAACTATCCAGATTTCTCCTTTAGCTCTTAAAGCACAGATTCTGATTTCTCCATTCACAATCATTTTCATTTAGTTTGGGTTACCTAATTTAGGACTTGATGAAAGTTCAGATTTTCTCAGTTTTGGTATAAATCCCAAAGGCATGAATCCACAACACTGGAAGTTAAAGTACCATAATAAACAGCAGTGGCAAGCTTAGAAATTTCTGCTGTACTTATTAAGACTTTTCACGCCTGCAAGTAATTGTGAGAGTTAAAAACAACCCCCTTAGAGAGGAAAGACTGTGTATTTCTGGCCAACAACCCTTCTCCTTGTTCTCTGAAGAGATCATTAACAGCTACATCTGAAACACAGGTTCGATATTTCTTCCCAGATTTGATATTGCTACGTCCCAAACCTGTGTAAATACACAAGATGCAGACATAAAAATACGCATATACTTTCCAAAACAAGAAGGAAAGCCCACTTGGCAGAGCTCATTTCTCTTCAACTGTGGATTGAAATGTACATATATACAAGTAGGAAAGAATAACTACAATCACCAGTTAGAAAGCTGGGGGGACTGGAGGCTGGGTTTTTCCAAGTTAAAGGAAAGAATAAAACTGATAAGCAATTCTTTCACAGAATTTAAACCTTCAATACATTCACAAGTTTGTCATCACAAACACCCTGAAGTTTTTGTGACTTGTTAGGAAAATACTCCGTAAGCCTAAAATAAAGAAGCTCTTTTGGATCTAAGGATGTCAATCCCCACACCCTACCACACGGGTTAAGAGCAACACCAGTCTGACAGCACAGCTATGCCAGGACTCTGCCCAAAATGCTCTGTGAATGGATGCAGTTCCTAACAGAAAAACTGTTTACTCCAGCTCCACCCTATTACAGAGTTAGCAGTTTAAATATTGCTCAATGTCAATTATAGATGTAAACCGGAACTGTGTTAGTCAATACTGATGAGTCAATATACTGCTTTTCTTGGAGATTACCAATCTCAATCGTTACTGCCAGAATAGCACTTGTTTAGAAAACTTATGTTTATTTTCAAGAAGATTCCTTCATCATCAGTCATTATCCATGAAATAAGCCTACTTGCCCTTGTCATTAGGGCCTGAGTTTGCTTTCAGACTGTATTTGAACTTCTCATGTTCAAGCAGCAAGCTCAACACCCAATGATCCAAGATTTACGGTTTTCTAATTGTCTTTATAATTTTAGCTTTCCTCAATGACACTTCTTTTCTTTAAAGAAAAACCTTCATTCATCCCACTGGCAAACTATACCAGATTACAGAAAAGACCAGTTTTTCACTGGTACTCTTCCTTATTTGATTTTTAAGTTGGAAAGCATTCAACAAGGTAGAGAACAGCAAAATCCTCAGTCAAGAGGATTTGTCCCAGAGAGCAGAATTCCATCTCAAATCCTCCTTTCTCATTAGGCAACATACAACTCAAGTGCCTAACATGTGGTCACCACATCTTCTTCTGGATTCTGAGACTAACTAATACCACAGCAACAATTCAGGCGCCTAAATGATAAACGTCACCGCAAACGGCAAAGCAGGAGAACAGCACAGCTTGTCTCCAACTGCCCCATCAGAAAATCACAACCCTCCTACCCGTCCTGGGCAGATGCCTTGGAGCATCTAAAATACTATTACATATCTTTTAAGATAATTGAATCCACACCACAAATGGATGTCACTGGAAAAAAGCTCCGGAAGTATACCACCACACAATAAACACAACATCACACATACAAATATAGGAAAAAATTCTTTGTGCTTAAGCATCACTAACTGAGAAAAAAGAGGGAGAATCACCACACTGCTGAAGAACACTGCGGAAAGTATATTCATTAGGATCTGTGAATCAATGAAAGGCCCGCAGGACCTGAATCCTGCTGGCTTCAGTAAACTGAGTTTTATACAACGAAGTAAAAGACCAAACACCACGTCACAACTAAAGTACACATAAAGGATGCCCCTTTGTCAGTGCATGAGTGCTCTCTCCTGCACTGACAAACAAAAGGTCCTACTGAAAACAACCTGAAAACTATCACTTAAACTTTGTGTACCAAATAATAAGCAGAATGAAGTTCTGAATACATTACCTTTTGAGAGATTCACTTTGCTTTCTCAATGTCTACATTTTTCTCACAGTACCGAGCATACACAAAGCCTATACCAAGAACTGTGCCTCAACTCTTTCCCCTTCGAGTAGCTCTTCAAATTCCCCTGCGAAGTTTCTCCATCATACCCATCTCTGGTCAGAAGAAACTTGGGACTTGAATAGCAGGTGTTACAGGTTAGAAGAACGATGCATTCATAAACTGTGTGGGAGAGACTTCTTGGGGATCACCTGTGTTACACTCAGTGCATGTGTGTATCACTAAGGTCT
Source organism: Psilopsiagon aurifrons (assembly GCA_025447955.1). Classification (NCBI taxonomy): domain Eukaryota; kingdom Metazoa; phylum Chordata; class Aves; order Psittaciformes; family Psittacidae; genus Psilopsiagon; species Psilopsiagon aurifrons. Next base: position 56,667 of record JAOEHY010037805.1, read on the forward strand.
CACTCAGATAGAGTAAAACCCCGACATTTTCTTTCCTAAACTCTTACTACCCTGTGAACAAACTTTCATTTTGCCTTTTCTTTGTCTACACCCTATATTCAATAAAGTCCAAATGTTATATGCCAATTAAATTTATAAACCATTACAATACATCAGAGGGAAAAAAAAAGATATCTTTTGACATACATTGAAAGGAGTATCATCTGTCAAAGCAGTAAAGGGCATACTTCACACCTAACAATCGAATTCACACCTAACAATCATGGTTAAAATATGACACAAGTTAACTTTTGCCTAACTTCTACAACTGTAGCAAAACCTCGTGAAAATGCCTACCCTAAGGAAGTGATCAGAGACTCCACTGCACAGGATGCTCTGAACACGTGCTATCAGCACACACATCTACCACATCATCCAAGATGCAACTGATAACTCAGAGTCTACAGGTTTATTTTGAAGCAACCTCCTCAGGAGATGACTTGGGAAGCTGGCACAGCTCTGAATGAATACCTGAAAGAACAAGAGGTATCCATCCGTGCTAAGCCTTCCCAGGTGAGCTCTTGTTCAGGAGAGAGAAAAGAAAAACAACGGGGGAAGTCACAGAGTCAACTTCTCCTGGTAAAATCCAAAATGGCACCAGGAGCTGGCTGGCAACATGGAGTGGCCTTCCTCAACTCTTTCTTCATCTTTCTAAGCACTAGCATGCTTTACTTAAAACTCAGTAAATAAAACAACAAAAGCTTTTCAGAAAGGCATTTCTTTAGAGGTCGGTTGTCTGCCTGGGCACTTCTAGCAGCCAGAGAAAGATGATGCATTCCACATTTCTGGAAACACTTCTCAATATTTTCATTTCATGTTTTCACACGGGTATCTTCAAAGGAGCTAAAGCATTCCATACACACGAATGACTGAACATAAGTACTTCTCTTGCAATCACGCACATTCAAATCCCTGAAAAGCTGACAAATTAATTCAATTTAATTTATAGCCAAGTTCTATCTTCAGTATTTTTAAGCATCACGTTTCAGATCTTGCAGGGCTTGCAGTTGAACTTTTAGTTATGTTATTTTAGTAAGAAAAATGAATTTGTTACCAACACATATGGATCAAAGGCAGCACACAGCAATTTTGCACTAGTGCAGCCATTTTCACTGTGAAACACTTGACAATATAACTGACCACTTAAAAAATAACTCCAAGTAGTAACTCCTACATAACTTCAACCAAAGATGTTTCCAAACTTAGAAACGCACGTTACACTAATAGTACAGTTCTGTACTAATTATAACTCCTCCGGTTTTGAACTGTCTTGCTATATTTAACTTTTTGGCGATGAATTTTCCAAGTATTTGAAGGGGAGGGCACAATTACAGAGCAAACAGATCCTTAGAAAGGAACTAGGTATGGCATGAGAAGTAGCAGATTCCCAATAAACTGGAAAATTATCTACAACATTGTTCTGGTTTAACCCCAGCTGGCAACTAAGTACCATGTAGCCCCCGCTCCCGCAGTGAGATGGGAAGGAGAACTGGAAAAAAGATAAAGCCATGGGTTGAGATAGAGTTTAATAATTAAATACAATACTAATAATGATAATAAAAATGGAAATAATAAAAAGAGAGAGAAAACTAAAAAATTAAAGGCAACAAGACAACAAACAACAGTGATGCACTGGACAAACATTAAGTGATGCACTGGACAAACATTAAGTGATGCACTGGACAAACATTCAGTGATTTCCCCCCAGAATTTTATGGCCTTGTGGATAGGCTTAAAATTCCTTCCTTTTAGTATATCTGAAGACCACAGTCTGGAACTTTTTATAGTGGCTTTTAAGTATATGAAGTATTTGCCGGAATACTCAAAACAAGGGATTTAGAAAGCAAATTGCAGTTGTTTATTTAAACCTATGCAATTTGCTTTCTAAATTAATGTTGTCTAAAAAAAAAAAAGGCATGAAGGCTGCTGAGGAACAACCACAGTTATTCCTGCAAGCACACAGTATTCCATCTCCTTCCAGTCTGGGTAAATACTGGATTCAATCCTTTATAGACTATTTAAATAGGGACAAATGAATGTGCCATTTTATCATCAGGTGGAATAATGAAAGCACATTGATTTGCTCAGGCTAAGACTGAACTCACATGACACCAGTTTAAGCTTTAGGTACTCCTGAAGCATGCATTTAATAAGCCTAGTTCACGTCCGCTAAAATAATTCAAGACAGCCTCATCTTCTAATTTAACTTTGCGTTTGCACTTGGGGGGGGGGGGGGGGGGTGAAGAAGAAGAAGCAGGGA